>DVQK01000116.1:0-14927 GCA_018231685.1 Heliconius clysonymus
TAAATATTTCATCTCCTCGAGTGGGGATCGAACCCACAACCAGTCAGTTTTACAGGCACACTTTGTGCCACTGCGCCACGACAGGCCTCAAGTAAAAAGTATACTTCCAACAAATAAGTATAGACAACCTGTGAAATTTAAACAAAAATTCTAAAGTAAAAGTCGAATTCGAAATAAGTAATCCTACTCTATTCAATGCTTACCTGCTGTGCAATAAGGATGCTATTTCAATAGGCGTCTGTTATACTCCTATAGCTGTGAGTTCATTTTCTGTTTTCAAAATAAATTGCCTCCACGACACGACGGGCACAGTAAGGTGATATCGTCGGATCAATAGGTTCTAATCCTGGAGCTATCTGAAGTGTAATCTGAAATGTTTGAAAAAAGCTTTGAACTAGCAACTCAATACGGAAGCTCGTCGCCTTGATGAACTCCCAATATTTCAATTAAGTGAGGTAAAGAAATTGTTTCGTTGTAACCAGTAGTCCTGAGCGGCTTGTGGGTGTATTTGTACTTAGTTTTAAGAACTAGTTATTAGTACTTCAGATATTACTTCGACGTACATTATTGTTATGAAAAAAATAATTATAGATGAATTTTCAATTTTCAATAGATTACCATATTGTAATAACAATAATTAAAACCAATTTATATAATAATTCTTATAAGTATATATATAATTTAAGTTCTACTTACTAATGATGTTTTTTATAAATCCTTTATGAAAAATATTTTTTACAAATCTTAAGTTCGCAAGGTCGTTATTAAATCATGTGCTTTTTTAGCTTTATTTTTTAAAAGAAATAGTTTAAATAAGTTAACCAAATATGACCTTCGTTATATAAATATTAACCATTGTGGAGCTTCAGTGTCAACTAAACATTAAATATGGCAACCGTTTAAATATAAACAAATACTGTTTTAATTTCTCAGAAGAGCAAAAGCTAATGCTGATGCTGCCAGAAACAGGTGATTTGAGATAAAAAAATACATCATTTTTCCTAACATGTCTGATGACACTTCATTATTTTAACTGTGTTGAAAGGCGGAACTCAACGTTGCACTCGTCGTCCCATAGTCTTGTCGGGGCAAGTTCGTTTATTATAAGTTAGAATCAAACCTACAACTATCGCGTTGACGTTCAGATGCTATCCGATTGCGTTACGATGGCCTCATTTAATAAAATCATCTGTTTATATTAATTATTAATATGTGAAGCAAAAACCTTTTTTCTAATATTGTGCGGAATGAGGAGTATAGCAATTTGGCAAAAATTATAGTAGTAGTATATATGTAGAGAAGGAGTGCTTTGGTTCTTATAAATAAACTAAATTATGGTTTGTTATTCCGCTACCAATGACTCCTTCGGGATTAAAGTTTTCTGGAATATTTCTTTGGGAATTTCGCTTAATATGATTAATTATTATTAATCACAATTAGTTTTGCATGAGAATTATTCTATAGGGAAAAGAGAATTTCTAAGTTACTTGGTATTTAATATGAGGAGTTAGATTTCCAATTTCTTTAAAAGACTTGGGTACACCCATCTTAAATCGGCAAGTGTGAGTCGGGAACTCACTTATGTTATTATTACTTACTATAAGTTAAATTGACAGCTTATTGACCTTCGCGGAGGTATATGAGGGGCGTTAGCCAATTAAGGTTCTGGGCATGCCCATCGTGCCCACAACGGTGGATTGGCGCTTGAGTTCCAGGTACCGCCCCAAGGTCCTCTCATTTCATCGCGCCGCCGACGCCTTATTCGCGCTTTTAACAACTGGAACGTTGAGGAGTTTCTTCATTATAATCAAAAACATACAAACAGCACTGAAAACATAATAAAATGGAATATCATAGAAAAAAGTAATTAAAAACAAAATAAAACTACGTATTTTACCATAAATTACAATAATTTGTGTCGATACAGCAAAATCTTGTGAATCTTTGTGAATAAAATTAACCGATTCCATCAATACGATCCTCTTTAAACAAACCGTCCGCGTCAGTCGCAAGGACGAGTCGAATTAATATCTCTTATTTAATTATACTGTCAATATTATAATAATGGATTCGCCGAATAAGCGATATTAAAAAGGTATTTTAAATCAGGTAACTGAGGCTATCGTGGCGCAGCGGCACTGTTTTTTTTTACTGTAAACACGATTATTGGGGGTTCGAGTCCCACTCGGAGAAATATATTATTTAGAGTGGGGATGGAGTATCTTAACATTAGATTTTTTGCCTACTCCGTTATGTGTGGAATACAGCGTGAAGGTAAAAAAAGGAAATAAAATTTCCTTTTTTGTACCTGCTGCGTTGATTTCCGCCACTCAACACGCAATATTTCCAGAATTTGGTGGAAAATGGGAAACGGAGTGTCTTAACATTAGGTTCCCCTTCCTATCCCTATCCCTGCTGTGTGTGGGCTACAGCTAAACTACTGTTTGACTACTTAATAAGAAATTCCTAAAAAAATCCTAAGTGTGGAATAACACTTTAAAAATGTTAAAATACTGTGTTACTGACAGACGATGCCTAGACGAAACTATTGAATTTAGAATGTTGAAATTTGGCATGTATGGTTAGGGAGTTGAGGGGAACGCAACGGAGACAGAGAGAAGAGGACAGCTCGAAATTTCACGAGAAACGAAAAATAACGCGATTTCCCATTTTACGTCTAAAGTCCACACAAACAAATATTGCGGACGACGACTAGTATCGAGAATATTTTGCGGACAATGCAAACAAATGTTTCAACGTATTCAATATTCATGCTATAGATAGAAGTATTATTGTAATATTATACGCTCGATTGCGCAAGCACTGTAGACTGTAGACCACAGTGGTATATCTTATTGCACTTGTGCGTATTTGAAATTAATTTTAAATCTTAAATTCAAGTTGATATTCTATTATAAATTTAATTTGTTATTTTATTTACCTTATTTCCATCAGGTAAACGTGATATCTGATATCTGATTCCTGATTCCTGATTCCTGACTATCTATAACCGGAGGTCACTGTCAAGTGGTCGAGACGAAGAGTTTTATAAAATGTATTTTATATCTCTATGATACATTTAAAAATAGAAAAGACTAAACTGCAATATTTGTATATACGTCGCTTTGAAACATGCCACTCATCGTGTTATGTCTCGGATTTCCGATGGTAAGGTCATAACGGAGTGTCTCAATACTAGATTCCCTCTTTCTATTTTAAGAGTTTCTATTTTATATATACAAAAAGCGTTACACGGAAACAGTCTCAAAGAGATGCGGGTTCGAGTCTCGCTACGTAAAATTTTTAAATCAAATAAAATCACCAACCAAACCAGTAAAACTGAAAAACCAGTCGGTTTTACAGTCACACTTTATGCTCCTGCGCCACGACTGGTCTCTAAAATAAAAATTTTTATACGTTTCCTAAATACTTTTTAACTTTAGTTTTTTTTTTAAAACAACTTAGACATTAATCACTTATTTGTATATATTTATTCGAAAAATTGAATAAATATATCAATATAAAGCGAATTAATAAGTACTTATGAAAGTCATAAAACAAATAAATATTATGAACAAAAGATCGTTGAATTCATTCTTTAATTTGATCGCTATTAATTAGTCGGTACCGGAATTAATTTTTGCTATTCTCATTTGTTGGAAGCGAAGGGAGACATCAAAGGGAACGATTTGTAAATAAGTGCAAACTGACAGCAACAATTATTGTATTTTACACAGTTTCGTATATTTGTACATAATTTTCAATTAAATTATATTGAAGAAGTTGTAAAGTAATTAGTTTAAATTAACAGCAAAAATAACTTCAACGAGCTTAAAATTGAAATATGCAAAAATGTATAAAATTAACTTTTCCTTTAACATTTTTATAATAAACTCGAATAAATATTTAAAACCATTACACAGTTTGTACGAATTAAAATCTGGTAGCTAATCTTGGATATTCCGTCAAGTAGGATTTAGAATGACGCCACACAACGACCATGCATTGTCATTCATACTAAACGTGTATATGTTACCGACAATCTGTATAATTCCGTATTCTATACAATATCTAGACAATGTATAGAATACCTAAAACATGTGGGTAATGTATGAAATATATTTTTTTTTATACTCTGACTAGGTATTATTATCAAAGAAGGGGGGAAGTACGGGCAGGCAGGTAATAAATTTTATGCGACTTTTTTACTCACTTGAAATTAATGCAGAAATTTATTGGTGTTTACATACATATATACTGACACCACCGCAACTACAGACTTAGCGGAATTTAAATGCAGATTAGGTCAGGTTATGTCAACTATTTTTAAGTTTGAAAGTTTCTGACCTGACCGAATTTAAAAGCCGTCAAATCTGTACCTCGAATATAGGAATATGGACCATTATCTATTTATTTTTTAACACAAAGAACAGCAGGTTCTTTATACAATCCCTAGAAGTTTTATTTATTACCGAGGTTGGTAAAGTATGTAATGGACAATAATATTCATATATTATTAATATTTTATACATTGCCGCGGTATAGTATACCGAAATTATTCAGATTTTCTGTAAGATATGTTTCAAAAATTGAGTTGCAAGACTCGAACAAATTTACATTGTAAGCTAAATAAAGCTATTGATAATTATAGGTATTTAATTACACACCAGTGTGACTAACTCTTCTGTCTGTCTTCTCTTCTGTCTAGGAAATGAAATATTTATTTAAATTTATATTTTCATTTCTTAGCTCTGGTGTCGAGGCCAATCGAGGCTCTGGTGTCGGACTTAATATAAGGCTCTGCCTACGCTGCTGTATACGGGAGTCACCCAAAGTACTGCATCCTATGTAAATATAAACAAATATTAAAAAAACGATATACTTACGTTTCATACATAAGATAAATCATCCATGAGGCCGTTGTGGAGCAGGAGCTCAAGCGTGTGGCTGTAAAACCTACTGGTTGTGTGTTCAATCCCTACTCGATGGGAAATAAATTATTATTTATTGATAATTGTATTTCTTCGCTCTAGTAACAGAGAAAGTGCAGCGTTGAGTTCCGCCACTCAACAAGCAATGCCTCAAACATTCGGTGGATGCTGGGGAACGGAGTGTCTCAACAATAGGTTCCCTCTGCCTACCCTGTTGTATGCAGGATACAGCATGAAGCTGAAAAAAGAAAGAATCATAAAACACAAGTTTTCTTTAACACACTTACCAACAAAACATCAGATTAAAAGTAAACATTGTGGTACATTTCATTTGCTTTTACCGATACGTATACGACAGGTAGGTACTGTAGGGGCAAATAAAGGATTGCTCGACAAAGTTGAGCTGAGTAAAGTCTAGAAATAGCTAAGATTGGTATTGCAGTGGTCGGCATCGTCGGTTTGGCAGTCTCGAGGTTAGAATGCCAAATTAATTTTACATAATTGTAAATTTCACGCTGAATCCCACTTGTGTAAGAGGAGGCAAATGGAACCTATAGTTAAGACACTCCGTTGAGTGACGAAACTCAATGTCTTGCTTTGCCTTGTTACCACAGCAAAAAAATGAAAATATTAAATAATTGCCTGCGTGCATATTAAAAAAAACTCCATTTAAATTATACGTTTATAGCAATATAGCTACACACCAACCAATACCATTTAAAAATATATGATAACGTGTATTTACGTAACCTATTCAGAACCGTTATTTTGAGAATTGACAAAATTGTGTAAACAGACAAGCTTTGTTGCCGTAGAAATGTATAATTCATATTTTTTTTTGATATATTATTAAACGAGAAAAACGTGAAGGTTGTCAATTTGTCAATACAGAGTGTGTTGCTTTTAGGAATTTACATCCTTAATTAAAATCATATTCTATAACGTAATGGCTCCGGGTCGCTTCGCCCGCGAACCCCACTCGCTTCGTCCATTTTTGACGGCAATTATAGAGAAAAATGAAAAGTCAATACTAATTTTTTTTGTGTTACAGCTTCGACGTTTGTGCTTTTTTATGTAATGTAAATAGGTGTACGATATTCTTAATTTCATTTTACACACATGGACATACGTATGTTTTAAAGTAGCAAAGAGAACTTTATTCAGCATTTCCTTTATAGTTATTTTATTTTGTAAATATTGATGAGACCGTCGTAAGCGCAACGAGGTAATCGTACTGTAAGCATGACGGTTGTGGGTTCGATTCTCACTCCAAGTGATTAATTATTTACATTTTCTCGCTCTGGGAATAAAACAAAGCGTGGCGTTGTCTCGAAAATTAGTCATTACGTGGAGAACGGAGTGTCTTAACAATAGATTCGCCCTGTCTACCTTGCTGTATGCAGGATACAGCGTGAAGCTTAAGAAAATATTGATAAATACAAATTATTAGGACTTTATTCTAAAAGTTTTTGTCGCCAACATAGCGTGGCGTCCGATTTCACAGTGTCTATTTTAGTAAAGTACATTTCGATGACAAATTGACGGCCATTTGCAACGGTTTTATGATCGATAGATCCTGTGATAGCCTTGGTGTGCTTAAAACGTTCAGTTACCTCTACCTTTTTATTGGTACATATTAAGTTTATTTTCAGCTAATTAATAAATAAAATTGTATTTGATTTGTGTATGATTTTTACTTGTATTTAGATTGACATTGTTATTAGGATTCTTTACTGTAAAACTCGATGTTAGAACACGATGAGGTGGTTAGGACGCAGCGTCTGAAAACGAAACGGTTATGGTATAAAACCCTATTCCAGGAAATGATCATTGTTTCTTTATTTTCAATACTATACGCAATGTCCTGAAAATCCAGTGGAAAGTAGAGAATACAGTATTGAGACATTTAGTTGCATCTGCTACCCTGCTATGCGGGAAAAGGTATAAAGTTGATAAAAACACTTATCCTATTATACATGTTTTTACTATTCATTCTTAATTCTCCCACATTTTACGTCATAGGGTAAGCGAGTATCTTAGTGGGAGATCTCTCTCTCTTTAACTTGGTTCTCTATCTCCCCGAGTGGAATTCGCATCCACAATCACCATCATCACAAAATCGCGACATTTACTGATATTATACTAACATTTCTGTCCTTCCTTCTATTCAAAAATATGATTAAATAGCGTAATTGTCGAAAAATCTATACTTAATCGTGTTTTGGGTAGAGCATTGAGTGTAGAATGTGGCTGAACGCGCAAACAGCTATTTATTTTATCCATAATTAGATACAACCACAAAATCAACCGTAAAGTTTAGAGGTTATTATCGTAAAAAATGCGGTGGAACGTTACTATTCATTCAAAATTATAGTAAATTTCTCGTATTAGAACTTTGGTGACTTTTGATGGTAAGGCCGTAGTAGCGCAGCGGTATAACATCAGACTGTTAACACGACGGTTGTATATTCGATCCCCACTCGGGATAATGAATTATTCTTATTTTCTCACCCTGGTTATAAAACAAAGCGCGGGTACCGCCACTGCACTATAAAATGGGGAAAGTGGGGAGTTTCTTAACATTGGATATGCTCTAGAGGATGTTAATACTCGCTCTCTAAACTAGACTCTAAAACTTTAATACTTCTTTAATATAAGGATCAGGTATCTTTGCTATATTTTCAACAATAAGATCTTTGCTCATAATCTTAGTAAATAATATTATATATTTAAGATTGAAAGTTTAAGATGGATATTTGTTCAGTTTATATATTAAAATAACACATAGGCTACAATGTACGTAAGTTTAGGTATAATTTGCCTATAATATAATAATAAGTTTAAGCGAGCCAAGCCGTGGGTAGGTCGCTAATTTAAAATATAAAAGCTTCACATTTTCCCACATATAACACAGTAGGCAGTGGGAGCCTAGTTTTAAAACATTCCGTTCCATATTCTCTTTTTTTCTCTCATACTTTGATTCTCTGACTTTCCTTACACGAACCTCTTGACAAATGAGAATGGAAGCCACTATTTCTTATATATTTTTAATGTACCACGTTCTTTTTCTTCTTCTTCTTGGTATTAATCCCGTAGTAAATTGCCAACTGCTCAACCTACACTTTTCATGGTCTTTAACATCTTCGGACGGATAACGTGGTACTTTTTAATGTATTATATTATCTATGAGAACTTTCTTTTCTACTTTAATACACATACATTTTGGTATTTTAAGTCCAAAGGCTAACATGCAGATTGCGATCTATGTAGAGCAATTTCACTAATACCACCGACCTTTGACCCCAGCTGGCTGAAATGTTAATGAGAGGTCTATATTATTACTAAGTGTACGGGTAGAAAAACTCTAATTTTAACCAAAATTTAAATTTTTATACTAAATAAAAGTTTTTGTAATATTTTTATATTATGTTTTCAATTGATGATACCCTTGTGGCGCAGCGGCACAGCGTCTAACTAAATGGGAATAACACATAGCGTGACGTAGAGTTCTGCTACCAAGTCGCAATATCTTAAAAAATGGGCGTGAGGTACGCAATGCCTTTACGTTAGGTTTTAATGATATTATGTTCTGGCAAAAATGGAACCTTTGGAACTTGTTCCAATTTTCTTTCCAGTTCCAAATATATCGAATGTATCTTATTTATATCCTTCAAATACAAATACGCTGCATATGTTATTTTTTGATTGGCTTGCTTTTTTGGTATTCTGCCTTTTTAAGTTGCGGATGTTTTGACTGGAACGAAACACTGCTACTACTAGATTTCCTCTGCCCTATACCCTGATCTACGAGTATATGATGTACAGCGATAAGCGAAGAAAACAAAGTATTCCTTTGATATCTTTAGGGGGCCTTCATTTTCTCCACTTTCCGCTCGAATTCAATACATTGTGTCACTTTTAGTAATAAGACCGCTTTTGTGTATTTCGTATTAAGATTAAAAATGTAATGTAAGATACATTCAACTGCACAATTAAGACATTTGTATTTTATACTATCTTATTATTGTCTGTTGAGAGACGGAACTAAACGCCATGTTTTGTTTTACCAGAAGATGTAACGAATTACACTAGGTTTCCTACGCAGGATAAAATATGAAGCTGATAATAAAACTAGATACTAATCCACCACCATGATTATATTCCCAGTTTAATACAAATAAAGTCCTTTTAGTATACAGCAGCGTGATTTCAATCACGTTAATGTGAAATGTGATATTCATCACCGACTATTATCTCCAAATGGGTTACTTTAATGTATATATATTTTCATTTGGCTAAAACTTAGATAGAAATTGTTGATCGTTAGATTAGTATATTGAGGTTTTGATTGATCCCGCTATTAATGGAATATATACTTACTTTTTGTTTGTTCGTTTATATGTAAAACTAGGTTATAGAGGTTTATTTACAGCAGTGGACGAGGATAGGTTGATAATGATGATGATAATGTAAACGTATGACGATAAGGCATATTATTTCTCTATAATAAGGAAATGCTATAAGTAGCAGCACTTATATAAACATATACACAATAAGATAAAGAGTGACGTTAAATTCCGCCACTCAACTCGCAATGTCTGGAAAATTGGACGAACGATAGGGTATGGAGCGTCTGCAAAAAGCACTAGGCAAAGGGACACTAGGTTCCCTTAGACAAGTACTTTTTGCGAAAAAATAAAAATATGCAAATATGACCAACTCTATCTATAAAATTATCTAAGATTTCTTATATATGAATATACAATTAATTCTTTGATGTATTCACAACAGTCATACAACAGTCGTTCAGCAATCAAGTTTTAAGCCCCCGTATTCTTATTTCAGATTACTTTCTCAAGGTAGGTTAAATATTTAGGAAAATGCTTAATAAATATCAAAATTTTGTACTAATTCGATTTCGGGCGCTGTCACAAACACAACCCTCCGGGAGGTACCGGCCTTCTGTTGTACTCAAACACAACGAAAATTGATGGAATCTCTCGTGGACTTTAATAATTATATTTAATGCTTTCATAACGTAACTTTATTTGTTTTAGATGAACAATGCTAGTTATTTTCTGAAGTAAGACAACATGTGCGAATTTATTTTAAAGGTGTTTTAATTATAATGACATTATAGACATATCCATAGCAATCTTAGCAGGGTAAGCAGAGGGAACCTGGGAACCTAGTGTTAAGACAATCCGTTCCCATTAAGACACTTCTGTTTTCCACTTTCGTCTGAATTTGAGTGGCAGAAAATATTAAATAAGTCATTCCCTCAAGTGGGAATCGCAATGTCTCAAGAATTCAGCGGAACGAAAGTGTTTTAATGTTAACAGAGTGTCGTAACCTTCCGTTTCTAGGTTCCCTCTGCCTATTCTAAAAAAATACAATAAGTCAAACATATTTTAGTACCCAACCTAGTGTAGGTAGTTACAATCGCGGCTAAAGCGGTCAGAGGTCGGCATTTCGTTATCCGCGGTCGGTCTGTCGACTGAAAAGCTTTGTTTCGCATTCCGCAGCAGATTGTTTTGTGAAATTGTAAAAATAACTGTTATGCTTCTGATTATGTTTCTGAGCTTTGTTGATTTTTTTGACGTTTTGAAGTATTTTATTATTGTAAAAACTTCGTCGCTGTGTGTTTGTCAGGTTATTTAGATGACAATATGTAGTAGCGTGCTCATTGTAATCTAGGGGCACAAGTGTGTGTGACTGTAACGCGACTGTTGTGGGTTCGATCTTCGCAATGGACAACAACCCTCGTGGCAATTTATGTGGATTATTACTTATGAATACTTTTATGTCTTCTCCCTGACACTAAGGCAAAAGCCCGGCGTTGAGTTCCGTCACTGAATATGCAATGCCTCGACAAATTCGGCGGAAAGTGGGGAACGGAGTGTCTTAACACTAGATTTCCTCTGCTTAACCTCCTGTCTGCGGGCTATAACTATATATAGCTATAGCTTAAAGCTGATTTAAATTTCAATTTATTTTCAATATGTTAGTGAAGTGTTATTTTATCGAATATAAAATACTGCGGCCGTTTATTACACGGATTTCCGATGGATTCCCACTCGGAGGAATGAATTATTTTTAAGAAAGCTCTGGTAATAATACACCGTGGCGTTGAAATCCGCCATTTAACCCGCAATCTCAAAATTGTACGTAATGCAGTGAACGAAACTAAATTACCTCTGCCTAGGCTGTTATATGCGGGATAAAGCGTGAAGCTAATACAAACAAACATTATTATGTGTACCTCTAACTCGTTTCGAGTCCTCGTCGCTCGAAGCCTACCAGGCCTATTTTAGTAGGCTTGTCCCTTATCACTCAGCATTCATACTGGTACGTATATGAAAGTTTGTTTAGTTTTTATAATATTATCTTTCTAATAATGGAAAGATAATAATATGAAAACTAAAGTAGGTACATTTTTTTTCTAATAGAAATGTTAATGTAAGTATTCCGTCAAAAAACTACCGTTTTAGTAGAAGGGAACATATGCTATTTATTAGAATATTTCTATTTCTATATAAATGCTCGCTCGCAGCGAGACGGCCTTTGTCTGTGAACGCAATGGCTGTAGGTTCACAACAGGAGAATGATTGTAATATTTACTTTCAAATGGTCGGTACGTGTGTGTGTTTAATGTAATAGAGCGCGGTGTTGAGTTCCGAAAGTTACACGCAATGTAACGAAAGTTGGATAGTGTGTGAGAAACGAAGAGTGTTTATAATAGGTTCCCTTCGCCTACACTATAACGAGGAAAAAAATATGAGGGTATTTTTAGAATATTCATGTATATTTGTCATATGAAGTCTTAACTCTGGTCATGCTCATGTAATGTTTCGACAATTCTATGGAAATTGGGAAACAGACTGTCTTAACACTAAGTTCCCTTGGCCTTCCCGGCTATATGCTGGATACAGTGAGAAACTAAAACAAATCAAACACGTAATAAATATTACATTAATATTTTTATTATAAATCAGTAATGATGCGAATAGATAAACAAGAATGATAAGCGTAACTATCGTTCAAATCAATAGATTAAATTGACGCTACATAACATCACTATTTTTGCCGCCGCCGTGGCGCGATAGGATCGGCTCTGACTTTAAACGCGATGGCCGTGGGTTCGATCTCCATTCGGGGAATGTTTGTATTAAAATTATTTTGATTTTTCCGCTGTGGCAGGACAAAGAGTTCCGATACTCAACGCGCAATGGCTCGGGACAGTACTGAATGTCTTAACACTAGGTTCCCTCTATCTAATCAAAGAAATAAAATTAAATTAAATAAGCTTCACGCTGTATCCCACACACAGCAGGGTAGGCAGAGGGAACTTAGTGTGAAGACACACCGTTCCCCACTTTCCGCCGAGTTCCGGAGGCATTGCGTGTTGAGTGGCGAAACTCAACGCCGCGCTTTTTTGCCTCGACACCAGAGCGAAAAAATGAAAATATAAATGTGAGTAAATATTGCATTTCCTCAAGTGGGGCTCGAACCCACAACCAGTCGACTTTACCGTCACATCCTGTGTCTCTGCGCTACGAGTGGCCTTAATCTATTCAGTTATTTATTTAAGGTCAGTTATACGTCGGGGTCTAAGCTGTTGAATTTAAAAATATAGTCAAAAGAGCAGTATTCTGATTTCCCCGGTTAAATAACCGGTTGGTGACGAACGATGTCAAGGCTGTAAGTACAGATCGAAGATACTGTATTATTATATCAATACGAAGAGAAAGTTATGTTTCATTTTAAAGATTTAAATTTTATAGGCTACTACTAAAATTTTGAGACGCTCTGATCCCCACTTTCCTAACAGTTTTCGAGATATTGTGTTTTGAGTGACTCAATTCAACGTCGCATTTAGTCTTGTTACCAAAGCCGATCGATGAAATTGAAATAATTTACAATAGTCGCATTTGACAGTAGGATTTTTCAAAATATTTTAATAGCTAAAATTTAAATTATTTGCAAAATTGCAGCCTTATCTATTCGATATGCGATAGACTATGTAGGACGTGTCAAGTGCGCCGGCGCCGCGTCTACCTGCTTTACCTTATATGGACTTTATAGACATTTATAGTTTACTAATGTCTAATAGAAGTAAAGCATTAAATTTATAAAGAGGTCACCTCGGTACATTTGTCGCGTCTCTAAATGGACAAATTGATTATATTACTCGCAAGATAAAACGTTGGCGTTGAGTTACGCTAATTGAAATGCATTGTTTTGATTTAATTATTTAAATAGTGTCCTTAGAATATAAACATTTAATTCTCAGGACTTACGCTGCTATATGCGGGATAAAGTGTAAAATATTTTTTAAGACTCAAGTTGTATCCTGCATATAGCAGGATAGGCAGAGGGAACCAAGAAACCTAGTGTTAAGACACTCTTTTCCCATTAAGGCCTTTTTCGTTTTCCACTTTCTGCCGAATTCTGGAGGCAATGCGTGTTGAGTGGCAAAACTTAACGTTGCGCTTTGCCCACTACAAAAGCAAGGAAATGAAAATATTAAATTTAAAACACTCGAAAGAATCCAACCCACAAACGTCTTTTTTACAGCCCTTGTGCCAGGTCACGTCGTGCCGGGCCACGACGGCCTTCTATTTCCATTTCCATTTGAAAACGAAGAATAGTTAACTATTTCAGGTTAAAATTAATTAAAGAAACCATTATAATAAGGTTGGCAGCCTCACTGTTATAAAATACTCTTATAAGAATCCCACAGCAGCTCTCTTTAGATAGCTCGAGTTGTAATGTTCAGATAAAAATAATTATATTTTTATTTTAGAAGTATATATTCCGCTTATAGCTGTATCCGCAGGTAGATGGAGAGAATCTAGTGTTGAGAATCCACATCCTTCGTCAAATTTCCGTGAGATTGTGTGCTTAGTGATAAATCTCAACTACATGATTTGTCCTTACCAAAGATTCCTTTGAAAATAATTAATTCCTTTGAGTCTGAATCAAACCCACGACTATCGCGTTTATAGTAACACGCTGTGTCGCTACGCCATGATGATTACATGTCTCCGTATTGAATATATTAAAAAAATATTGAAAAAATTACAATTCTTCACTCTACATAGTATACAATATAGTGTTGTAAAGCTTAAAAACTTGGAAATTACTGTGCATTTTATACATAAAATGTTATTTGCTATTTAATAATAGTAGGCGTTTTAAACATATGGATATTTTTTTTTCACGCTGTATCCCGCACATAACAAAGTGGGCAGGGCAAACCTGGGAGTCAAACACATTAATTAAGATACTTCCGTTCTTCACTTTTTACCGAATTCTTGAGGCATTGCGTGATGAGTGGGGAAACCTAACGCCTCTTTGTCTCGTTACCAAAGCAAGCAAGCGAGCAGCTAGCAGGAAAAAGAAAATAATTAATGTTTAATTTCCCACCTGGGAATTGAACCCATGACCGTGGTTGTGGTTGCGCCACGACGGCCTCCAATTTGAAATTAATTTTACTAATTGTAATTTTATTTTGTTACAGGTAATTTCTCTATTTGAGACTCGTGTACAGAAAATCACTCCGTAACCACATAAGTACATTTGTGTTGTGTATTCAAATTCCAAGTCTTTATCTTTTAAAATATTTTTTTTTCCTTGAGTCAGTATTTACCTTAAAAAAAAAAAAAATTTTTTCCTTAGGTTAATATTTATCCTTAAAATATAAATATTTCTATTATTTTTCCAAATTATCCAAAACAATAAAAACTCGTTTTATATAACATATATTTATGTTTTATTCAAATGTTTTCGTTTTATACAATAAGAATGCAGGTGTTCTCAATGACTCAAGACTGGTTATTTTGATTCGTCCGGCGACGAGCAACTTCGTTTTAAGAACAAATAAAATACAATGATCATTATTTGTAGGTATTAATTAAAATTTAAATATTTTTCCTGTCTTAAAACAAAATGAACTCTTTTATACTTATTTAGAAAACATATAAAAAATTGAAC
>DVQK01000117.1:0-14888 GCA_018231685.1 Heliconius clysonymus
CCTTCTAATGGCATAATATAAAATTCTTAACACTGTTACCTCTGAATCTCTAAAAAATTTTGGGTTATTCACGATCACAACTATAAACGGTTCTAACCCCTAGACACATCACGAGTCAAGTCATTATTTATAAAATAAAGCAATTTTTTATCCACCAGCCTAGAAGCAAGTCACTTATGTTTAAATTAAATATATATATATATATATATAGACCCCCCAGTAATAATCGAATACCATACTAATAACCCAATGTGCCACATGTATCAACAAATGCTGTTTAAAATACATAATCAAAAATTTGTAAAAGCTGTAAAATGTCTATTAAATTCTTACTTCTATATACATACGATACTCGTTTATCAGTATTTGCATATAAACACAACAGATTGACCAAATTCTAAGTTTAATTAAAATAATTATAAAAAATAAATTATAGAAATCAACATGCAAGGTATGCATACATGTTATTATACTTAATATGTTCAAAATGGGCATTTCACATTTGTTTGATTACTAACTTCATGGCGCGTCAAATGAGTACAATTTATTATACCAATGTCACGAGGGATATAGAATGAAAGATATAATCAACTCAAAAATTGGATTGTTTTAGTTATTTTATAATAATGAGATGAAACTAAACTGACAATTTCACATATAATTTAATATTCTCTACTTATGTCTACATTCACCTACGGAGCAATCCGGAAAACAAAAATATACATATATATGGAAATAATAGAATATCGATAAAAAATAAATGTAAAAGTACGCATACCACCACTACTACCACGCAGCTCTCAAAGAAAACACAGTCCATACTCGCTAAGAATTCGCATTTTTCAACTCAGACGCGATCGACGCGTTCCAAGCAAATGAATATTTTAACCGCGAGTGATGTGATCCACTAAAATCCATTAAAATCTGCTAAAATTCGCGAAAATGTCTATCGAGGGCTCGGACACTAGCTCCCATATAAGGCAATTCGGTTTGTACAGAACCATCGACGCGAAAACTGAAGAGTTCCTCAAATTGTCCAAAAGACGTCAAATTAAACAAGGATGCGCATGCGCAGCCATATCGACTGTTATCACAGTTGCGATTGTGATTGTAAGTATTTTTTTAAAATGGTGAAAGTGTAATTAATATACAAATTATGTTAATTTATTCTTGTTATCTTATATTTTTTATCTTTTAATTTCTAGTGGCTAATTCTTGATTAATATATTTTTTTACTTAGGATTTGTGTGTAACTTGTGAGTTAACGTTGTATAATAATATATATAATAATATTTGATAATTTGCGAAAATTATCTTGAAAATCGTAACAATTTTTCACATTCAACAAAAACAAATTATATACATATGTAAAAATAACTAAATAAATTAATCAGCGCTCATAAGATTAAATGTTTATAATCATATCGATGAGTCGGCTTTCTTTGCAAAAATACTTAGTGAACTAATGCTAACTAACTTCCTGCTATTTATTTTTGTATTAAATATTGAGAATATTAATATTAGAGCCCTATTTGATAATAAATCAAAGGCATTTGAAAAATTTACATGCATCTGGTACATTGCTAGATAGGATTTTATGAATATAATCCATAGCTCTAAAACTCTAAACTATGCAAAAAAGAAACCAACAAAGACCTGATAATTTTCTAATGGCTAAACATATTTTCTGGAATCACGGCTAAGAACACACTCTCGTTAAATCACCTTTTAAACAAAGAAAACTAAATCAAAATCGGTTCATCCGCTAGGAAACTACGATGCACATAATATAATCTGTATTTGACACATCATACCCATACACAGACGCTGTTTTCGTTGGGGATTAAAAGTATAGATTAAAATTAATAAAAATGTATATTTATATTTATATAAATCAATAAATAAAGTATATTAGAAAGAAAACATAGAAAGTAAATCTTTAAGCAAAAAATCTTTTATAAGCCACCCTTACAATTTTTTACTCTACAAAATTAGATTATTATCTAATTTGAATTTGCTTGAATTTTTTGCGTGATATAAATACATTAATGTAAATTTTAGTAATAGAAAGCACATGTTTTAATTTTTCACGATTGTTCCACATCTCTTAATTTTCAATATAAATATGAGAAATCATAATATAATAAGATAATATATATCATCACAATAAAGCTCTCCCTTCTCCACTTTTAATATTCTCCGCATAAAGATATTGCGCGATGATTGGCGGAACTCTACGTCGCCTAATCTCCACTAACCAAATCATAAAAATAAAAGAATTAAGATAGTAATAAAACTTATGCCAAACAAAGAAAATCCAAAACTATTCGATGCTTCTGTAAACGTGCTCGACATCGCACACGTTAAATAAACATTACGTTATGTGTAATTCAAAACACTTGTAAATAGACAATAAGCAACGATAATTATTTTAATCGTGCACAATGTTCTTCCTCGGTTATTTACCAAACAGTTAGTGTTGTGTTTAAGGCATTTTCTCTTGCATTGTCCGTATACGGTTTTTGTCACTTGAAGCATTGTTAAACTATCCGTGACGGCTGCATCTTAAGTAATACATTATGTTCAAACAACCGATACGTCTAGATATTAGATAGATACGTTACCGGTATGAGGCCAGTCGTGGCGCATTCGCATAAGCGTGTGGCTGTAAACGCAATAGATTGTGGGTTCGATTCCCATTCGAGAAAATGAAATATTTATTATTTAATTTTAAACCAAACAAGTCACGACGTTGAGTTCCGCCATTGAATACGCAACGCCTCCAGAATTCGGTGGCAAGTGGGGAAGGGAAGTTTCGCAATGGGAACAGAGTATGTCAACACTAGGATAACAAGTTTCCCCCGGCTTCTCTGCTAGGTGCAGAATAAACGCTAAAAAAAGGGTGAAGCTAAAAAAACTTTACCGGTCGTTGAGCCCTAATTATTTTATTTTTTCTGATTGAAGCAGATTGTGGTTCAAGTCAGACCTAAAAGAATGTTTATTTTCATTTTTTTTATTTTTTTTAGTGGATTTGATTGCCACTTGATGAATGGCATTGAATTTCACCATTCAACACTCAATGTCTCGAATGGAAATGAGGATAGTGTCATTACATAAATAGAACAAAATGTACGTCAATAATTTCTTAAAAATAATTATTGGTTCACACTTAGCAAATTACTTTTAACGTTTTTATTTGAATCATTTCTTACAATTTTATCGACAACAGCGTATTACTTACAAATTATACATCTATTATTTGACTAAGAACCGCATCTATACAAATTTAAATATTCACGATAACAGAAGCAATTATTCATAACCAGCCACATAATTACCAGTACTTATATCTATCGTATCGTATTAATTCCTAGAATCTAACACGATGATATTATCGTACGCTACTATAGAAAGTTCAAATACCTTCACGCTGTAACCCGCATATAGCGGGTTAGGCAGAGGGGATCTAGTGTTAAGAAATTCCGTTCCCCACATATCGCCTAATTTTTGAGACATTACGTGTTGAGTGTTGAGTGGCAGAGCTCAAGCAGAGGGAGGAAATGAAAATAATTAATTCCTCCGAGTGGAAATCGAACCCACAACCGTAACGCCGTGCCGCTGCACCACGGCGGCCTTAATAAAGAAAGCTGAAGACAATACTATAATTATAATCAACTCATGGATTCTCACGTTTAGATGTTTCGGCCAGTGCTTAACTGCTATTTCAACTTCCGGTCAAAGTAATCGGTGATAATCTAAGTTAGATAAGAGTGAGAGTAATGTTGAAAAATTTGAAACGTTTTGTAATAATTTTGTGTCGATGGTCTTAAAACTTTAGTTAAATTGTTAATGGTTATTTACGCTAATTATGATTCACGTGAAATTTTATTTAAGTTCTTGCATAATCTTGTTCCGAAATTATTTTAAAAATATAGTAACGAAGCTCTCATTTTACAGTTTATTAAAGACCGTATTTTTTATATAGTAAAGGCTGGCAAGGCTAATTGTAGCTCCTCTGGTGTTACACGGAGTCACAGGCGGAGGTGATCACTTACCAAAAAACTCGTCTGTCTTGTCTTTTCTGTAAAAAAAAATTAAAACAAGTAAATGGCCTATTATAAGTACGTTTTGTAAATACGGGATCACAATATGACTAATAAGTCATAAAAAAAATTATATCTATGTATTCCAGAAGAAGTTATAACCAATTTCAGTGGTCAGCCGACAAAGAAACGGTGCTAACATTTGTGTAAATAACATTAAATAAATAATTTTCTCGGTAAGTGTATGTCAAATTGCACCTTTTAGTAATCCTCTTGCAAAGAATAAATAAATAAACAAGCTTCACACTGTATCCCGCACACAGTAGAAAAGGCAGAGAGAACTTTGTGCTAAGACACTCCGTTCCCTACTTCCAGAGGCCAGTCGTGACACAGAGGCACAAAGTGAGACTGAAAAATCGACTGGTTGTTGGTTCGATCCGCAAACAAAGAAATGAAATACTTATTTAAATTTGTATTTTCATATCTTCGCTCTAGTATCGAGGTAAAAGGGCGGCGTTGAGTTCCGCCACTCAACATGCAATGCCTCCAGAATTCGGTGGAAAGTGGGGAGCGGTGTTGCAAAAATCTTATTTTAATTTTATTGACAACATCATAACATAATGGTAAATAATTTTTTTTGCATGAAATGGATGGAATTTGGAATTTGGATTCGATTACCAATCGAGTAATTTTCATTTAAAACATTTTTCTTTCCCGAGTTGATGATTGATGACAGAGAGAGACCGTAGCGTTTGGCGCTCCGTTCTCTCTGACTACCCCGCTAGGGATAAAGCATGAAGCTATGTTAAGTTAAATTAAGTTAAGTTAAGTTCTTTCCCGAGTTTGCCTAAACTATGTGGTATGGTGTGGATTTCAGCTACATACAATCCCTACAATGGACGAAAAGTGTAGAACAGAATGATATACTCTACTATTAATAGGTTTCTTAGTCTATACACATCTAAACTTCTCTATTATTATATCTGTCAGTTTGATTAATTTCTATCTTTATAACGCTTTAATAATTCTTTATAGTATCTTTGTTCATTTTTAACCTACTGACAAGATGGGAATTGATTGTATATATCAAAATTATCATAATCATATGAGCTAGGTATCTATATAAAAATGTATGTAAGAATATAGAAATTTTACATTCAATAATTATTCCTTTCACTTTCAGGGCGTCATAATTATCTACGAATACAGCACGATCTCCAATTCTAAACCAAAAAACAACTTACGAGAAAACTGGCTCAGTCTTATGAACAACAGCTTAGAAGCGATGCCGTTTGAAGTTAAATTTGATAAAACAAAGCTCAACCCAGCAACATTTCAAATTTTGCCACTTATACTTAAAACGATAAAGAAAAATGTGTATTTTGACAAAATTATAGAAGATTCTGTTAATTTAAGCACTACATATGATAAAAAAGAATCTACAGAAGAAATTTCGTATAAAAATGCACCCGAAAGCACAAAAAACTGGGTACGCTTTCCAGTATCAAAACTTTACACGATCGAATACAAAACTTCTCCTATCTTCTATTTTAAAAATCCATCAAAAAACATAGAATATTTCACAAAAATACGAAAAATAAGAGATTATCAAAGAGTTATGAATTATGTTGACAAAATGATAAGTGACAAGGTTTCACTAGGAACCACAATACCAATGGCAAAATATATTTATAATGCATACAGAATACCAAGTATGGAATATACAACACCTATAACAAAAACAAAAAGAGGCGATGAAGAATTTAAAAATATTGAGAAAAAACTAATTTCTACAGAGACTAAAGAATCAAAGTGCACCTGTAAAGAGAGTGTCAAATATCTGTTGAGCAGCTTTATAACTAATCTGAAAGAATTATTACCAAGCGCGACAGATCAAGCACACAACACTACAACACCTTGTAAAGTACATCAGTCAATAAAACAAGTAAAAGCTTACAATAAAGAAACTCAAACAATTAATAATTTATTAAATAATTCCCTGCATGATACGCCAACAGAAATTTCAGAACAAAATTCACGTTTGTCAGAAAAGTACCAAATAAAAAATGAAAAACAACACAATTTTAACAAATATATAAAACCTGAAGGGAAGATAGTAAAAAATACTAGCAAAAAATATGATTATTCTTACAATTTTTTTATTGCTAAACAAAATTTTACGGATCCATATATAAAATTAAATTCTAATAAACATCAATCAATGACAATACAAAACGTTGAAAATAAGAGTATTCAAAATAAAGAAATAACAACATTCCCAGGGTTACAAGCAAATTATAAAGATTATACCAGCACAGAATCAAATATAATTGATTATTTCAAATTTCTTGATGCTCACAGCCTAGAATTAGTTAAAAGAAAAATTATTCCAGGTCGTAAAAAAGTGGATCTATTTAAGGATAAAAGTAACAAAAGTATTATGAAAAATATTTCCTCATTTTTACCTGTATACAATACAAGTGAGCCGGGGCCAAAAGCTGTTTTCTTTAATCATTCTGAATCGTTTGATTCCGAATACATTAATATAATTCCTACAACATACACAACAGAACGTAGTGACTTTATTGATACTACAATTCAACAATTTACTACTGATACAACAATATTGGATAAATTAGTAACAGAACAATCATATAATTCAAGTACTGTGAAAGACTCAATGTTTGTTTTCGATAATTTAACGGTGGAGGAAGAAATAGGTAAAATATCTACAGAAAATCCAGAAATAAGTATAAAAAAACTTGAAAATATGATTAAAAAATTAAACAATTCTACAGTATACAACAATAGCAACAAAGCTTCTGAATATGAATGGGAGTTAGTGAATGTTGTAAACGATAAATATAATGAAGATGTACCAAATTCTATGATACCCCAAAGTAGATCAAGTTATTTAGAAATCCAACGCAATGAATGGAAAAATGAAGAGCAGCACGACTATGACAATAATTTAAATAATTATTTATTTGAATAAAATTGCTCAATAATTATATTATCAACTTTTAATAATATTAAAGATGTTGAATAAATATTTTTTGTTTATAATATAACACTATTGCTGGCCATAGCCATTTAAACAATATATTATTGTGTGTATAAGCTTTAGAGTAGAATTATTCACATATTTGTATAAAAAATATTCAATTTATGTTAAATAGATATTTGCGTGTTATTTTTTTTTATTTTAATTGACCATGTTATGTGTATTGACTGAAAAATATATTCATCCTTTTAGTATGATTTATATTTGGGATTTTAAATAAAAAATATGTTTTTTTTTACAGATAGTTCTACTAATCTACGAGTATATGATTGCAGTGGAAATTACAGTTGTACAAACCAAGGATATTAATAATAAGTCAAGGTATAATAAAAAGGTGACGCCCATAGCAGACAGACTTGATGGAAATTATTTTGGCGTAGATCAAGATTATTATGAAAAAATACCACTTCTTATCAATGATTTACAAGAAAGCTACATTGATTTACCTGAATTGCAGACACGATCTTCAAGAAAAGAACATAGGTCTATCATTAATAGAATAAAAACAAGGACTTCTACCATCACAAATAAATTTGTAAAAAGAACAAGTCCGAGACCATTTATTTACGAATATAGAAGCCCATATCCAATGCCTTTCAGCAAAATGTCGACAAATCCTAAGCATTGGCTAGAACAATATCGCAATTCTCAGAGGTTAAAAAATCTACGCAATGTTGTTAAATATCTAGAAAGAACGTTGAACGCGAAATTCAGTGACATTTATTTACCTAGTACCGAACATATGACTTTTTCGGAACTCTATGTTCCAGTTAGTAGTAATAATAAAAAATCTTATGAGGTACCTAAGGAAAACGTACGAAACAACCTACGCCCAAATCATTATATCGACCCTTTATTCATTTTTAAGCCCGATAGTCCTGGTGAAATAAATTTATTAGCTGATGGCTTTAGATTTGCGCCATCTTTAACGTCACACCAAGAAAAAAATGCTAAGATAGATTATGCTCGAGAAAGTGAAAAAATAAGTTGTAAAAATAATAGTTGTTTACAATACAATAAAGACAGAGTCAATAGTTATTTTATTTCAAATTCTGACAGAATCAGAAGCACATCGGTTCCAATATTAAGTAATAAGCCGAAAATATCTGCTCATTCTACTAATTATTACTCAACTCCAAAATTACAGCTTCATTCTCAAGAAAACAAAAAAGAATATAAAATAGACTTCGATAAAATTTACATAACTACGTTAAGGCCAACTTTATTTCAGTTTAGACGAAAATCAACTTTACCCGTTAGACGAACATCAAACAAAAATAAAAATTCAAGATTTCTAGATCTTAATAAAAATGTTCAATTTTCTTCTTCATTTTCTTCTGACAAGGATATTACTACTTCGAGAAACATCATTTACGAAATATTAAGGGAATACAATGAAACAGTTAAAAAGCACCCAAATTCTACATCTCTTGATGATTATGTTCATAATTTGAAACAAGAAGAGTCGATAGAATCTGCAACTGTTGCAAATATACCAGAACCGTATTTGCCTCGCATTGAAAACTACCACATCGGCAGTTCAGGTATCATACCAATTGAAACTAGTTCCCCTCAAGCATTCCCAATTTCTACATCAGTTCCACTTCAAAAGCATATTTTTATTCCAAATCAAGACCAAATTACTACGAATTCGCCTGATATTATAAAGTTTAGTCCAGAAGACGCAAGAATACCAGATCAGTATTTAAATTTAGGTGTAAGTATACCCAACATAGATAAAGTCACCGAAAGCGAAAGAATTTGGCAAAATTTTGAAAGCACCAGATTAGGTAATGATGAAAAAGAGGCAAAAACCTTAATTATAAAACTAAGGAATAAGTTTGAAACTAATACCGAAACCAATTTAGATGCCGTAGAACAAACCGAATTTGTAGGTACTACGGAAGAAGATATCGAATCTACAACAGGTACATACGTACCTCAAATAAACGGACATTATAGGAACGTAAGGAATAAAACTTTGATTTTACTACAAGAAAATTCGGAAAAATATAGAAAAAAAAGACTCGAAAATTTATTATCGATACGAAACTCGACCTATGTCCCCATGTACGTGGACATAGTAAGGCAAAGAAATACCACTATAAATAGTGACTATAATTAACTTCAAAGCAACGCTCGTGATTCCCACCGACTTACTTTTTACTTTTTGTAGATTTTTCGTCTTCTTATTACTTTTCCTTTTATGTTTTCTACTTTAGAAATATTTTTAGAAGATTATTGTAAATCGGAAGAGACTTTTTAAATTTATGCTGATTATTATTTACTTTTTGAATAATAAATTAAGCAATATTTTATGTTGTACGTCCTTAATATCAATTGTGGACATATTCGTAAACGTTTTTGTAAATAAAGTAAAATAATTTGTTATAATTCAGTTTTCTTATTATTTATGGTATGGTTTTAGTTCCCTTTTTAACCTTCTAATAAATAAAAGTAATAAAATAAAACAATTAAAAATTCAAGAACATCTTAGATACACAAACATTAAGTAATATTTATGTTTCTCAATATCATTTCAATATCTTACATAATTATGCCTAATAATTAATATAAACAATATCATACATATTTACATAAATATATATAAAATCTCTTATTGTATCAAAATAAATGTAAGAAGGAGTATTAAAAGTATAAAAAAAATATAAGATGTTTAAAAAAATCCGAGTTAACAAGCTTGTGACTATAAACGCGACAGGTTGTCGATCAATTGCCACTCGAGGAAATGAAATATTTAAAATGTTCAATTCTTCGCTCAAGGTAAAGCGCGGCGTTGAGTTCCACTGAACACTCAATAACAATATTCGGCGGAAAGTGAGGAACGGAATGTCTTAACACTAGGCTCCCAATGCCTACCCTGCTATATGCGGAATACAGCGTGAAGCTGGAAAAAAACAAAAATAACAAAGTAAAGAGACGCATTTCGATGACACCTCGATGAAAGAAACAATGGAGAAATATTTGCTGAATTAACTAGTTTTAATAATAATTTGAAAATTATAACTAACATTTTCTTCAACTTGCTTTCAACCTAAAACGTTGTTTGTAATTTAAATAATTAAAAATGTTGAACGCCTTTTTCTCGCCTGCGTAATTTATGTCTCAGCAGCAAAAAAAACAAAAAACAACACCAAGGAGCTACTTAAAATTAGCAGTCCAGACCCTTCCTTGGGAAGACTTAATTGATCGAAGAATAGGTCTCACAATAATTCCATTTTTTAAATAATGCCATTTTTATAGTAATATTTTTTACAAACAACTGTTAGCACATTTACTAAATAAGTTACGCCATCTATTGATGAACACAAAAATGATTTAAAAATGAACAAGCAACACATTGATAGTTCAACATAGACTTAAAACTTTGTGAATAGATGGCAGGATTTAACTGTAGTGATTACATTTTTAATATTGATTTATTATGTTTCGCACTTAGGGAAGTAAACAGAGACATTAGTTTGTTAGATCTACTTGAAAATACAAACTAAAATATTAGTCTCAAAAAAAAATTCTTCTCACTTCCTTTACGCTGCAGAATGGGTGCTGCCATAAAGCAGTAATCAAGCAGATAGAAAAATTTAACTTCAAATGTCTGACCTCAATTATCAGAATTAATTGGCAGAACCTTGTTCAAAACACTGCAGTTTTACGTCAATCAGGTTTGTCAGGTCACTTGTTATGAAATAGGAGGTGTGGTAACTGATAACTTGATCACGTCTTACGCACAGAAGACAACAACCTAAGGCAATCTTTTATTTTGAACTTGCCCACGGTAAACGAAGGCAAGGTGGCCATTACTTTTATAAAACGTACATTACCGTAACCATAGACCGGAATGTTTATGGATTCCCACTCTGAAAAACCACTCACTAACACATTATATTTTACGTGCCAAATTGTTCAATTGATCTAAGAATACATTAATACACATAATATTTTTAAAGTAGCGGTAAAAGTAGAAAGGAGTGATGATTTTGTCTCACGTAAATTTAAGTGAGTGGAAAATATATTTACAACATATTTTCTCCAAATTATGGAGACTAATAATATTAAAAAAACCGATCAAGTGCGAGTCGGATTCATTCACTGAGGGTTCCGTACTTATTTCAGGATTGTAAGTCATTGGAAAGTAAAACTTATAAAAGTCGACAAGCTTAACTTTGCGGGCATAAGCACTCATTTTGCATGAAATGAACTACAATTATAAGTTAGTAATGTTTATTTTTTCAATGATTTTTTTTTCAGCTTAACACTGTATCCAACATGTAGCAGGGTAGTCATAGGGAACTTGAGCCCCAGCCTCGTTTTTCACGTTTCTATTTTTTTCCTTAATTTGTATTGTAAGTTCTCACTTTATTTCAAATGCCATAACAGTAGTTTCACGGAAAGTATTTTTTATATTTTGATTATACGCCGAATTTCATACAAAATGCAGCAAAAACGATGCATAAAAGTTCGTATCTTTTGATTGCGTTGACTTGTAGCTTGATTTTTTAAGTGCTCCAAGAGTAATCTAAAGATAAATGGTCTTGACAGACGGACAGACGATTAACAAAGTGTTCCTACGAGGGTTTAGTTTTTTCCTTTCGATATATAGAACCCTCCTAAAAATGCTGTTCTAAGACTTTTCCTGCATTTCCTCTACTTACCCCACGTAAGTAGAAAAGACCTTATGTTAAACCATCACGTTTACAAGATCCGCATCCTTCTTTCTGCCCTATTTTTGGGACACTGCGTGCTTAGTAACGGAACTCTACGCTGTGCTTTATCTACAAGAGCAGAGAAATAAAAATAATTTAAATTCCCTAGAGTGGAGATCTTATAAATCGAAATATTTATAAAATATAAATTGTAAAAGTTATTTTTTCGCTCCCATGACCTTAGTGCAACAAATTCATACGACATTATAACGTGACCTAACTCTATATGTCTCTTTCCAACAACATTATTATCGTATCTTCTGTCTCCACTCACGCATCTTAAGAAAATCCCCGTTACTTTTACCTTCGCAAAAAGGCGCTATCTGCAAACCTTTCAAGTTAAACGTAATATATATAGCTACCTCTTTCTATTCTATATATTTTAGTGTGCTGTGTGAGCGAGATAAACAAAGTATTTACCGATTAAGAATACCGGTGGTGCAAGTTTTTGACAGTACGCTTTAAACTTCGAAGTTCGTAAGATGTAATAAAAGTGTAAAATATTTTAGTTTATAATTATTTGTGAAAAAATAAAGTGTTTGTGGAAAAAGATGACATTTTTAAATGGTTCATAGTGTAAAATAAATTATTAAAGGTACGTAATTGGTGATATCTAAATACCTAAATTGTAAGCAAATTTGTGTTTACTTGCGGAACTTTCTTTGCATAACGTTTTGTTTAGTCATCAAGGTCATAATATGTGTGCCAAATATCTACATATTTCTATCTTAACTCATCTCCCTCATTTATTAATGTAGAAATAGCTAATCTTATGATATAGTGCCCTTATAGTTATACCTATATAAGCTTTTAAAATAGCTTCACGCTGCAATATATGGGGGCATATAGCAGGGCAGGGAGGAGGAACCTAGTGTTATGGCATTTTGTTCTTCGCTTTTCACCAAATTTTTGGGAGAATGTGAGTGCCGGAACTAAACGCCGCATTTTATTACCAGAGCAGTACAATGAAAATTATATAAATATATTCATTCTCACTTCTTTAAATCGAACCCACAGCCATCGCGTTTACAGCCAGTCGCGGACCCACCGCACCACGTGCGAAACACGATAATCTTATGATATAGAGACCTTCGTGTTAAATATAAACTTTCAAGTTCTAAGTTTCGTTTTATTTTAGATACTTTTTGAAAAAGAAACAAGCGTGTGACAAACGCGACGGTTGTGAGTTGATTCCCACTCGGGGGAATTAATTATTATTTACTAATATTGGCAAAGCGCAGCGTTGAGTTCCGTCACTTAACATGTAATGTCTGGAAAATTCGGCGGAAAGTGGAAGACGAAGTGCTTATCTCTGGGTTCCCTCTGCCTACCCTGCTATATGCAGTAGGGATAGCATGAAAAAAATATATACTTAATGTATGTGTATGTGTGACTGAAAAATTTCAACTGTCTAAGTATTACGGTTCACAAGATGTTCGCCTGGTGACAGACGGAGTCTTAGTAGTAGGGTCCCGGTTTACTCTTTGAGTAGAGAACCCCAAAAAAAAATTTTTTTTGTCACCTATTTAATAAAACAGTTATTTTAGAAATTTATTCAAACAAAATACTTCATGTTGATGATTTGATTTGATTTTTTTAAGAGAAGTCAATAAAAAATCTACTGATGATTGAAATCATATTTATAATTTATACAAATATAAACAAAATAATTTTCTTTTTGCAAAATAAAAGCTTAAAGGATTAACAGCTGGGACCCATTTTAATTTTACATGGTTTCTTAATTATTTAATTGGTTAAAATCGTTAATATTTACATCGCCACATACCTACATACATACATAAATTAACTAAAACATTACAGTCCTCTCGCGTCGTACAATCGGGTAAAAATACAAAAATATAGTACATATAAAGACGAAATAACAGTATACTATTTACTACGTAACATACGCTAACAGCGAAGAAACAAGGAACATCAAATTATCACATTTCCCACGCACACCATTGTCTATAGTTCAGTGACTTCGAGGTTATGAATGGTGGTTTTTATGGTATCACCTACATAATGAACTAGGGATTTAAGGTTCTTAGGCCTTATGAATTTATTTGTGGACTAAATTGATTATAGACTTAGGATTATTATTGAGATCTGTAATCGAGACGGTTGTGTTGTGTTGAGTGGCAAAACTCAACGTCGAGCTCCTATTACCAGAGCGAGAATGTAAATCATTAATTTCTCCAAGTGGGAACCGAATCAATCAACAGGCGCTACCGCTGCGCCACAACCACCTTATTAAACAAAAATCCGTCTGTCCGTCCGTCTGTCACGACCTTTGTTTCTCAGGAAGGCGTGGAAATACCAAGCTGAAATTTATATCAAACAGTCAGGTCTACGGTCTCTTGAAACACAGTAAAAAATCAAGCTTTTAAGTCGCGCTTTCGAGAATGCGTGGATGTTACCTCCACACCTCCTCGAGATAAATGGTCTTAACAGACACAGTCATTCTATAAAGGTTCTGTTTTTTCCTTTTAAGGTTCCATACGAAACCCTAAAAATGATCACACTAAAAATGGTCACTATCTTTTTTTGCCTGTCCTGTAGGGACTATAAGAGTAATCTTAAATAAAAAAATATAAATCAAGCAATATATTTCATACACCACGATGGTATTTAGATCGCTTCGTGTTATTTCATCCGATCTGCTGCGTGTGCAGTTTGCGTCACGATTTCCTCATTTGTAACTTGTAAGCCAAGCCATATGAGTGAAGCAGTTTTGGTTGGACATGCACTTTTTATGTTAAAACAACATTTTTGTATTATATACTCAATACAAGTTGAGTAAGGATTCTTTGATGTTTATTTAAATTTTTGTTGTACATTTCAAACTTATTTCAATTTATTTTATGGATTAAATGGAAACAAATAAAAGTTGTGTATGACACATGATGACATGACACATTCTAAGTACTCTAGTTACTTATTTCCGCAACTACAATAAATAACATCGATTTAAAAACATGATGAAGGTACTCCGATAGCCTTATCTATATATATAAAAGGACTTGTGCTGACTGACTGAGGTAAGACGCACGCAGA
>DVQK01000118.1:0-14880 GCA_018231685.1 Heliconius clysonymus
TATATATATATATAATTTGTTGATTTATAGTTTGAAATAATACGTACTGTTATTCGTGGATTCTTCCTTTCGCAAAATCAAGCGAACTTTCCGCTTTTACAATTACAATTTTAATATGATTTTAATATTGCGAACCTGAATATTCATCTCAGTGGATGAGTAAACAGCAAATAGCGGAAAGTAATTTTACGTAGTGGACTTAAATTAGCGATGGGAAAATATAATATTAAATGTTAATTTCGGCATCCGAACTAATTTGATGATCTTAAACTTAACTTAACTTAATGCTCTATCTCTAGCGGGGTCGTCAGAGAGAACAGAGGTCTTAAACGACGAATAATTAAATTAATTATATATATAATGAAAAATTGGTTGGTGGATTCGTCCCCACTCGAAGATTAATTATTCACACGCAATCCATTAAGGTCGAAGAGCCGTGGCCGCACTGAGGTTAGCTGAAGATGAGAATTTTTGATAATATAATTTTTGATTGTATATTATAGAATTTTTAATAGTTCAAAGCCACGACTCCACGACTACTGTAGTCGTGCCATGATGCTAAGTAAGATACTCACCTCGCCATTGCCGTCCGCGTCGAAGATATCGATGACGCGCTGCACGAGCGGGTTCTGCTGCAGCTCCGGCAGCGACATGAACTCGTCGATGGACAGCGCGCCCGAGTTGTCCAGGTCCAGCTTGCGGAACCGCTTGCCGAGCCGCCGGATCTCGTCGGCGTCGACTGTGCACACACATCATGTAGACCCACTTGTACCCCCGTGTACCCTCGTGTACCCCGTGCGCTACTTGCGGTGGCTATGTACACTGTCGTATTGTTTAGTATAAACATTGTCAAATTTTAAGCCCCTCTAAATGTAACTAAACACTGTACACCCAATAACTATATTGATATCTCTAAGTATAATTTACTGCAGTTTTAAGTAGTTTTAACATGAACAATAGTTACGATGAAAACACATTCCATATAATAGCGACAACAACACGCGTCGTTCTAAGCGGATCTTTTGTATGCAAACTGAATAGTAATTATCCCAAGACGTAGCTATATATACTGTTTGTATTATATTATTACATTGTACTATATTGTATGTTATATGCGGGCTGGCGGTAAGCGTGTACAATCGATAAAATTAAATGTAATAAATCCGCGATGGCCGCGTGTCGCGTGTAGGTGTACGACCACGACCCGCTAGTCTATAATTAACATACAAAGCTATTGTAGTCCCCGTGCTCTGCCTCCTGCCCTCTGCCTATATGTACAGTAAAGCACGACGCTAACACCAAGCGATGAGAGAGGTCAGATAATCAAAACGTCATCATATATAATAATAAGCTAAGATAAATTAAATTATATATATATAATGTTAAAAGAAGCATTAGAGTTGTCTTATTTTTTTAGAAAAAAATTAAATTTTCTCAAAATGAAAAAAAAAATGGTATATTTGAACAATATATGTTTGCTTTTGTAAAAGTGTTAGCTGACATCTCCCATCACACACATTCCTCACATCTAACGATCAACAGTCAAACATTCACAATAAGTGTCTAAGTGTCTAGACTCTAGACTCTAGGAGGCGCGGGTGATGCGGATGCACTAGCCCAACTCACTCTATGTACATCCAGAACAATTTTTAGATATTTAAAAAGATAGAAGATAAGGAAAACAAACAAAACATATCTAAAACAAACACAGAGATAAGCTTTCATCTAAGAAATGGCGTGCAGCAATCTTGCACACTGATTACACTGGATATCTATTTTTCCTTTTTATTATGTATTTTTCTTATAGTTTCATGCAGAGGGAGCGTAGTGCAAAAACACTTTTGTTTTCCATACACTGCTCAATTTTCATGAATTTGCATGTTGAGTGGCCAAATTTATTGTCAAGACTAGTCATATTACCTAGGTAAGGAAATGAAAATATTCCCTCAAGTGGGAATCGAACCCGCAACAACCACAACTGAATTTGAAATTTATGATGAAATGATTCTCTATTAAAAAGAACTCAAAGTAAATTTCATATAATTCTCATATAATAATAATAAATCTCAAGATATAATAAATTTTAGGCTTTTAACAAATAAAGTATGAAATTTACTTTGTGCTAAACATTTATGATGGCAAGCATAATTGAAATTTAAAATGTCACTCATTTTGTAGAAGCCTATCAACATTCAGTTTTAATGATTTATGGTGTTTCCAATTAAAATAAATCTACCCTATAAAATGTATTTACAGTAAGTGATTATATCCAATATATTGATAGGTATGGACTAAATAATTTTATTTGGTATTGATTTATATTTGATATATAAAAAAATTGTTCTGGATATGGGGGTGTACGTGCTACGTGGTGTCAACATGGAGATGAACATGGGCGAGTGACACTACGACACTCACAGTTCTCCACCTTAAAATCAATGCAGTTAACACGTGCTGAAACAAACCTCATGTTATGCTTCTTACGCACACCCTATTCACCACTCATATGTATTCCACTACTCTTCTTGCACGGAAACTAATATATAAACATAAGTCAAGTATATGCTAGTAATTACGAAAGGGGTTGTTATTTGTAGGGCAATTGTCTGCTTCAAAAAGGTTACTGGTAACAGAACAGAACAGTAGTATGCAATCAAACATTGGTCGTAAGGCAAGTAAAATAATCACAGAAAGGTGAAGATAGGAGTTAGCTGTAACCAGTTTAATACTTACAGTTTGAACAAAGCTCCATAGGAATTGAGTTTTCATTGCCCTGCAAATATAAAACCGTACTATACAGTTGCTATACAAGGCTATGGAAGTAATATATATTTTTAAATATTACCACAACATAACTTTTCCTTTAAAAATACTACAACTAGGCTAAAATAAGGTAATTCTATCGCGATATTATTAAAAAACCACCGGTCAACACCCAGACGAACCAATGAGAAGTCGCGGAAGCTGAATTTAGATGTCTCAGCAACACTTACCATTGTGTTGGTTTTGTATCACACTCAATTACAATACGAATATAATCAATTGCGATAAATGCTTTTTTTAAATAGAGGTGATGTTGAAAATGGCAATCAAAGACGACCCCTCTGCTAGATGCACCACCGATGATCGATCTAAATAAATTTGACAGATTCAAAAGATTACAAATAAGAAAATGAAGATTAAAAATAATGATCTTCTATAACATATATAACTATAATTTTCATGAAATATATTTTTTGAAAAATAAAATTGTAATTAAAGACAACTCTAAAATTTTATAAAACAAATATTATTTTTGTGATAATAATCACTTTATCTTAACGTATGATAGAAAAGCGAAATTATTTCTTAACGTTCCGTTATAAATGTCAATGTCATCCGTGTACCCTCCCCCGACCCCTTCCTTTTCTCTTTCCGAATAGACCTCAACCATGGCGGCCGGGGTAGGTTTATATTAATATTGTAATATCTCTGCAATCTAACCTTCGTAGAAGTAACGATGAATAAGATAAAAGCTAAATCGTATTCTCTAACAGTATTCGTGTTGATTTTTCACAGGTACTTTACACTTATCCGGAAAATTTCCGTGCTTATAAGGCGTTGATCGCCGCACAGTACTCCGGAGCCGACGTGAAAGTAGCTCCCGACTTTGTGTTCGGGGACAGCAATAAGTCCGAGGAGTTCCTAAAGAAGTTCCCGGCCGGCAAAGTGAGTGGCCCAATGCGGGTATATAGTGGTTGTGTTACCTCAACAGATGTTGTGACGGTGACGTGTAATGTTTTACAATTATTTTAGGTGCCAGCATACGAAAGCGCTGACGGAAAAGTTCTCCTCACTGAGAGCAATGCCATCGCTTACTACGGTGAGTTTGTATTTTCTTCTTATATTTAAAATTGTAATGATATTCATTATAACCTTTCATTCTTACTGTTAATTAACTGTTTTTTTAGTTTTATGATTTAATTATAATTACAAATGAGTGAATTCGTATGATTAACAACTCAAGTTTTTGACTTTTGGTATCTCCATCAGCTGTTCAAAAATAGCCTAATATTTTTTACATTTTAAAAGAATATATTTTTTTAGAAAATAAAACTGTAAAAATTTGAAAGTATTGAGACTGGAAGCTGTGCTCCGCTCGATACAACTCTTATCGAACTTGTTACGCAGGGTGCGAAAGCTGCTACACACAACTTTTTTATGTTTTTAAAAATATGTTTTAATGTTCTACAGTCGCCAATGCCGCTCTACGTGGATCAGACGTGGCCTCTCAAGCCGCTATCTATCAATGGGCGTCCTGGGCTGACAGCGAACTGCTACCAGCATCATGTGCCTGGGTGTTCCCATACTTGGGCATCATGCAGTTCAATAAACAAGTATGTTACTTATTTGTGTGTTATAATATCTTACTAGTGGCCTAAGTATACCTAAGAATTAAACCATAATGTCATGTAGCCTATAGCACTCCTGAGAAATGTAGCTTTTCCTGACCAGTAGTTTCAGAGATCTTAGCGTTTATACAAACTCTTCCACTTCCTCTATTATATTAGTATAGTTATAGAATTGCTTAGAAATTATAGAAATAATATATTATAGTAAGAAATACAGGTGCTTCATATTATAAAAGAAAAAAAAAGTGTCTATTATGATTAGTAAAAATATTGCAAAGTGTAATCCTGAATTTATTCTCTCTTTGGAAGAATTGAATTATTTTCAGAAATTGAGATGGAATGGAATGTTTTAAAACTAGGTATACCTATAATGCTACATGCAGGACAAGAAAAAATACTCTCCAATTCAATAAAATTTTACTTTTATATTATAAATAATTATAATATTCATTTAATAGAATGTGGAGCGTGCAAAGTCAGATCTGCTAGCTGCATTGAAGGTGTTGGATGGCCATCTCCTCACCCGAACCTTCCTTGTCACAGAGAGGGTCACACTGGCTGACATCATTGTGTTCTCCACTCTGATTCATGCTTTCCAGGTTTGTCACATATATTATTACTTAGTATTTATCGTAAAAATTAAATATGTATGTTAATATTATATGTTCAAATACCAGTACTTCCTAAGAATAGTATGACCAACCAATTATGCAATTAGCTTGTTAATTCTTTTTTATACATTTGTTTTTTTTTTATTTATTTAAGTATATACTGTTTTGAACTACTAGTAAGTGTTTTCAATTACTTACATGTTTAAAAACATAGATTTATTGAAATATATTTTTATTTGAAAAAAGTATCCTTTTCAGTAGTTCAAAAGAGCAATACAAGCATTTGCGGTTTTCACTTTTGATACTTTACCTAGGGACCATTCTTAATATTATTCTAATGATATACTTTTATAATTTAATAATATTTTTCTCTTATAATAAATAATAATATACATTTATTTTTAATTTATTTACCTTAAACGATACAAATTTGTTTTAATATTTTTTTCATGTATTTTTCCATATTAAGAAAAGGAAACTGTCCTTTTAAGATTTTTTAAAAATATATTAAAAGTACAATATATTACCCTAACATGCTATGTTAAATTTATAATACATATCTTTTCTTAACTGAAACTGAAACTTTCTATTACTTACAGTATATCATTTAATAATATTTCCCCTCTAAAGAATGTTCTAGAGCCCAGCCTCAGGTCATCACTAGTGAATGTCCAGCGTTGGTTCCTGACCCTCGCCAACCAGCCACAAGTGTCCAAAGTAGTGGGTAGCATTGCTCTCTGCCAAGCCGCTCCCGTCTATGACCCTAAGAAGTACCAGGAACTGTCTCAGAACAAGAAGGTTTGTGATGTTTTTATGTTATGTTATATAACATATATTTCTATAATTAAATATTTATTTTGGTTATTATTATATATTATAATTTATATTTTCATTTCCTTGTTCTGGTGGCGAGACAACGCGCGGCATTGAGTTTCGCCACTCAACACGCAATGTCTCAAGAATTTGGCGGAAAGTAGAGTGTCCTAACACAAGATTCCCTCTACCTACCCTGCTGTGTGTGAGATTCAGTATAAAGCAAAAAAAATATAGAATTTGTTAAATTGAGTTTAAGTATATTTATTTTTAGTTTTGGGAAAGTAGGTATGTTATGTCAATATTATATTGCTTCCTTACATTGAAAAAAGGTGGTTGTGGGTTTAATTTCTATTGAACTGAAACACTAATATATTTCAATCGTTAAATTAAATTAGAATCAACAAATTTTCGTTACCCCAATAGTGTTAGACAAAGTATGGCATAGAGTTTCAATTCCACACAACATACAATGTCTCGAAAATTGGTAGTGTGAAATGGAGGGTCCTAAGCTTAACACTGGTTCTTTTTTTACTAACCTGCTTTGCGTAAAAAGCTTGAAGCTGTTTGTATGTTTTTCTACAAGCATATATAATTTTTACAGGAGGGTGGCAAAAAGGAGAAGAAAGAAAAGCCAGAAAAGAAAGATCAACCCAAAAAGAAGGAGCCTGAACCTGCTCCTGCTGATGACTTTGAGGAGAAGCCCAAGGAAACCAAGGACCCCTTTGACTCACTACCTAAGGGGTTAGCTATATCTATATTAATATTATAAAACTACTGAGTTTTTTTATGTTGCCATACTTATATCAGAAACTACTGAAATTGAATAAATTCTTGCTGTGATGAATGAAAAGTTAACTGATAAATACTACACAATGCAACTGTAAAGTGTACAGTGTGAACTTGACTACAGAGTCTGATCTTTAGTTTGTTTTGATGCAGAGCGAAAATAGGAACCTATTAGGACACTTCCATTTCCCCGGTTCTGCCGAAATCTTGAAGCATTGTGTGCGAAATTGAAAATATTAAATATTTCATTTCCTACGATAAATAAAAAAAAATATAAATAATATAAGTTGTATATACACTTATGTTTATAATTTTAAATAACTAGTGAGTTGCAAGTTTAGTTTATATTATATGTGTACAACACATTTATAATACAAGTTATGTAAATTGTAATTGTTTATTTTTTCCCTTCGCCTATTCAATGGAGTTTATTAGTCTCTAGTATTTTGGCATGTTGCCTAATGTTGTATGTCTGTTTGCAATATATAATGTTCGTAATGTGGGGACTTTATAGAGATATTTTTATTTGGATTGTGTCCAGATTTTCTATATTATGTTAGCTTCACGCTGTTTCCTGTTATAGTAGGATAGGCAGAAAGGAAGAAAGACATTTTTTCCCACACTGCCGAGTTTTCGAGACATTGCGTGTTGAATGGCGGAACACAACGTCGCATTTTGTGTTATTACCAGCGGGCGAGCGAAGAAATGAAAATTACTTGTCATATGGGAATCACATTTACAACTTGTGTTAACTGTCACTTGCTGTTATGCTGCTTCACAATGTGGTACACGTTTATATGGTGGGTTATGTTTTCTTATTTCAGTTCCTTCAACATGGATGACTTCAAGCGCAGTTACTCCAACGAAGATGAGGCTGTATCCATCCCATATTTCTGGCAGAAGTTTGACCCCGAGAATTACTCCATCTGGTACGCTGAGTACAAGTACCCCGAGGAGCTGTCCAAGGTGTTCATGAGCTGTAATCTTATCACTGGTGAGTTAGAGAAACACAGTCTAATGTTATTAAATGTTATTTATGTTTTAAGAAGGTTTTTTTTATTCAAATTCAAATTCAATATATAGAAAAATGGCATAATTCAAAAAGCTCTAATTTTACAGTATGGCCATTGAAAGTTCTTAACTTTAACAATTTTGTATTTTTCTAATAGTTTCGAATAAATATATAAGTGTTATACAGAATGTTTTTGTCATCACCACTTTAAATGAAATGACTCTTAACTATTCTATAAAATCATAATACAATTAAAGCTAAATAGGTTTGTCAAAAATAAAAAAGTGTTATTTTTAAACAAAGTAAAATAAAGCGCCATTCCTTAAGAACATACACATCAAAGCGACAACATCGACGTCGAGTCGTGGGTAGTGGCGTTTATTATAGAAAATAGGCAGGTTACTGCGGGAAATAGCTAGAACGAGAGATATCCCTTTCTCGTTCTGGTACGTTTTTAAGAATGAAAAGTGGCAGATCAGCAACGTTTAGAAGAATGTTTGTAGTAGTAGATAATTACGTTATTAATATCTATTCGTAACTGCGTCACACGTAATACAGTATAGATAAAAATCGACAATGAAATAAAATCCTTTTTAGTTATGGGTTTGTAATTTTTTACCCTATATGCTGCTCTCTTAAAAGGAGCGCAGTCGCTTCCACTCTGTATATCATTTTAGACTTCAGGATGGTTTATAAATAAAAGTGTTTTGTTAAAGGAAAAAACTTCTATAGTTTTATAAATAAATTTAAATAATGTCATAACAAGTGGTCATTTTTCTAAATATGTCGTTTTTCTTCAAAACTCACAACCACACTATCAAGAATTTCGAATCGTCGAATATTAGTCTGGAATTAGAATTAAAATGCTATTGCAATTTTAAGCGTTATTGTCATAAGAATACAGTTTATGTTTGTGTCCACTGCATACGGTCATAAAATTTTACGAATTCTCGTTCAGATACAGATATCTGAGCTTCTTTCGATGTGATGATGAAATGGTGGTCAAGTATTATATAACACAACTCGCGGCCCACTCGCGGCTCCACTTCGACCGCATACCATTTATAATTCTTTTCTTATACTGCATTTGAAAAAAGACAATCAACATAAATTATACAATTTATACATTCAATTATTTTGAAAAAGTGCAAACACTACATGGCCGCTTGCGAGGACGAGGCAAGGGCGCCCCTCGCAGGACTCGTGACTATGCTTGAATGGAGAATTCCTCATCTTTGTAGTACATTATTTAGTGTATGTATGTGTGCGCAGGCATGTTCCAGCGCCTGGACAAGATGCGCAAGCAGGCGTTCGCGTCGGTGTGCCTGTTCGGGGCCGACGACGACTCCTCCATCTCCGGCGTGTGGGTGTGGCGCGGGCAGGAGCTCGCCTTCGCACTGTCGCCCGACTGGCAGGTACAGTGCACTATTATAGGAGCTAATACTGACTGACGTTCGCGTCGGTGTGCCCGTTCGGGGCCGACGACGACTCCTCCATCTCCGGCGTGTGGGTGTGGCGCGGGCAGGAGCTCGCCTTCGCACTGTCGCCCGACTGGCAGGTACAGTGCACTATTATAGGAGCTAATACTGACTGACGTTCGCGTCGGTGTGCCCGTTCGGGGCCGACGACGACTCCTCCATCTCCGGCGTGTGGGTGTGGTGCGGGCAGCAGCTCCCATTTCCAATTTTATGATGTCTTATACTTTTAAATATCTTCCTTTATCCCTATCTGGATCTGCCTATAGTGCCAATTACACTAAACTGAACTGAAATAATGTCATAAATTATATTATGTCATCACCAACGTTCTTACTAATCGTTTAAGTATTATTTTCCTATAATATATTATAATCGTTTAACATTACAGATCGACTACGAGTCCTATGAGTGGAAGAAACTGGACCCCTCCAGTGAGGACACCAAGAAGAAGGTACAGGACTACTTCTCGTGGTCAGGAGTCGACTCCAAGGGGCGCAAGTTCAACCAGGGCAAGATCTTCAAATAAAATTAATAAATTCCCCCGCTGTCCTCCGTCTGTCCGTTTTGATACTAAACACATATTTGTAATGTAAAGTCCACAAGTCTGTCGGCGAGTCAGGATGTTCAATATATTGTAAAATATTAAATGCATTTACGAGTGCGGTGCACGTGCTCTGTGTTGATTGTACTCAACTGTAATAAAGTGAAAAATTGATTTTTTATTTATTTTATTTTCTTTTTTTTATTTGTACTCCTTTTCTTATGTGTTATATTTTGTCTTCCACCCAGGATTATAACAATCCGTTCCATAAGCACCGCTCAATTTGCGAGACGTTGCGTGTTGAGTGGCAGATGTCAAATTTGTGCTCGCGCCTTGTCACCAGAGCGAGGTAATGACAATAATTCATTTTTCCAAGTGGGACTCCCGCTAGAACCCACGACCGTCGCGCTTACACACAGACTGTACCACTGCGCACGACGGCCTCCAAAATATAGTTGTATAAATAATAAGCATCAGAAATAAGAAACAAATACCGAGGAAACATATAATAAAAATGCGTAAATGGAAAGCAAAAATTTATATTTTTCAATATGTCAGACTTTTGCCTAAACTGTAGAAGTAGTTTAACATTGGTACACACATCCTTACATATTGCATCAAAGTAACTAACGAACTGTATGTACGCATATACAGTACAATCTCGGTAACCCGGCATCTCGGTAGATCGAAACCTGACAAATATAATTGAAAAGAAACTTCCCTGAAAATATTCAAAGACGAACTACAACACGCCTCCACTTATACCAATTAATTATTTTAAAACCAAAATTAGTTAATAGGTAAAAAATCAGGAATCCTCTGATATTTAAGAGTGGGTTAGTGAGACAGTACTGTAGATACGTACATGTATGTATGACACGATAATAAACAAGCAACCTTGCAGAAATCCTTGTTCGAAGTGTATCGCGGAACGGACGTAACGTGGTTAACTGACGTTTGAGTGCCAGCAATCAGGTCTTGTAATAGTTAACTATATCTTATTTATTTGAATAAAACTAAATCGTTCAATGTCAATACTCGATAATAACAATATTTGCATTTTCTCAGAATTTTATACCCAAAATTATGTATAGATGTTACCGGCAATATGTATAACTTCGGTATTTCATAGAATACCTACGCAACGTAAAGAATACCTATAAAAAGAATACATAAGTCTAGGTAATGAATACAATTGTTAGGGACTATATAAAGTCCCCCTTCCTTCCTCGCTCTCCTCTTAAACACACTTCGATATCTCATAGAGTACTAGGTACTCTAGCAAAGTACTAAATAAATAATATTTCATACATTATGTACACGAATATTGTTTGTTTGTTCATAAAATTACTAAACTTTCTGTTTACTAAAATTCTGTTAACTTTACGGCTGTAATTGTTGTTACTTGTAGTATTATAAGTATATAATATTACTAGTCGAACAATATAATTTATTTTTTAAAAAACATTTTTTTTTATTTCAACGGCCTTAAGTAGCTACGTAACGTTATTCAGCCTTTCTATTGCACACACACAGTACCTAGGTATATCCAGATTATAACAAAATAGTAAAGATTTTAAAACAATTAATGGTATACATTATGTATGCGTAACAATAGATTTTTTTTCTTATCATCGCTATTTAAATAAACATATATGTTAGGCAAATAATATAATTTCAAGTTGTGTTTTCTGTCTTATGTCAATAAATTATTTAAAAAAAGGAACAGAAACCCCTTTTTTTTAAATAATTTAGTGATAACTTTTAATGAACATTGTACAGTACTTAATTATAAGTAGTTTAAGTACTCCGCTGATGATAATTAAGGAGATAGATGCAAACGGAACATCGTAGATACGAATAATTATATAAAAGTACGTAACGTGGCGTGCGCACCCAGCGGCCAGCAGTGTTCGAATTGTTTTTAAGAATTGAGCTTAGAATGAAAAGCTACTACGACTGGTGGTTAGTAAATATTAAATATGAAGTATGTACTTGCATTGTGTATTGAAATTTTGTTATTTAAAGTGTGCAAATATTTTAAAATAGAAAATATCTATGCACAGTTTTAGTAATAGCTGTTTTAAATTATTATAAGATAATATTGAGTATATTGGAAACTCCATGTAATTTATTTTAATGTGTTTGGTGTAAATATATAAAAAAATAAAATTGTTGAAATGAAGGAAATGAATGAACTAAACAATTACTAAATTGTGTGATATTCGAATATCCATAAACAAAAGTAGGTGCAGTGCGCGAGGTCTAAGCTGAGCCTTGCATTTGTGTGAGTGTTCACATACAGTGTAGGTGTGACGTCAGTTAATACTGTTCTTGACAACTGGCTGTACCTCTTATACTGAGAGCAGAATGGCAAACCAAGCAGCTGTTGATGCAACGGAAAGATTTATTATTAACTCAAACGACATATTTACATCTGAAAAAATGATTAGGATGGCAATGTGCGGCGTTTTCATGTAGAGTCTTTTAAATTATTTGTAGTTAAATTATTTTATTTTTAAAAAATATTTTCTTGAAATGCAAAACTCAGCTTGAGCCTCCATCCATTCTCGCATACATCAAACGTTTAAGTGATTTAACATGATATTACGTTACCAAACTAATGGTTGGTTCCAATAGGTAACTGATACCAAACGTCAGTTGATCACGATACGAGTATACTCCGATTGCAAGCTACTTTAACGGCGCACCGAACTAAAACTAAAGCTAAGGAAAATATAATGACAATTTAAATCTCATTAATATTTTTCCTTTCTTTCCGTTTAGCTCTTTGCCGATCAACTTGTGAGGGGACACAGGTTCATATATAATATTTAAATATATATTTTTTATAATTTTAAATACGTTCAAGTTCTTTTACCTCCGAAACAGCGGCAGTCAGTGATCGACACGGTTTGGTGTTCGATTTTCCATGGCTCGAGTATAAAATAAAACAATTTAATAATGGTTTTTTATCTCAATTTAAATGAACTCATTTATGACTCAGTTTATTGTAATATGATATGTGGTATGGAAGAGGCGCGCAGCTCACGACGCGGCCGCTTCTGTCTTTATAAACAGCCACGTGGTATTGATTAAAATTATATTGTCAACCCATCGTTTCAAATTTAAGTATAAAAAAAATCAATAAAATACAAGAGAGCAAGTACAGTCTGCAATTTGAATGGCATTGCGGCTACTATATACCAGTGAAGGCGCGCGGCGGCCGCGGTCGCGACTCGTGGTCGTGACTCGTGAGTGGTCTAACGTCCATATTTGTATATCAATCAGTAATTCTGCAAGTATTTTATATTATATGTTTAAACTATTTAATTTCTGTCTGTACGGAGTTACAGACCTACGTCGGGTATGCTACTACAAGGACGCGGAGGACGAGCTCTGGCGAGTGGCGATTGAGCAATTCAACTAAGTAATTAAAATTTCACGCACACGAGATAACAATAATTATAATAATTTAATAACAATTATATTAGACTTGACAATAATATAATAAGTAGGTATCTAAATAAGAACGAATCTCTCCACACAATCTGCAGTGTTCGTGTCGTACTGCGCTGCAGCGCTGCACGCGCGCTCGGCCAACACCATTCCATTCTCATACACCATTTATTCTCCACAATAAACTTGATATCCGCAAAGTGTTCTGAAGACAGCTTCTCAGCTTCACAGGAGAGCGCGCACTCGCTCACTAACGCTGCTCACAGGTCACGCTGTACAAGCAGTCCCAGTCGGCGTCGTTAGTTAGTACTTTAGTAGCGCGACACTAACGTTTACCCAAACGACTATTATATAATACACGATCGATTCAATAAACATCAAAAAATGCATGTAAGAGATCAACGATAGATTCTTAGTAGGAATTATAAACGATACTATAAATTTGTTATATACCTAAAGGGTAAATTTACATCTCAAAAATGATAACATCTCGCCCCCAGTCACCGCACGTCAGGGAGGAATATATCCTAGAAAAGTTTAAACTCGTAGAGCAAGAGAGAGAGAGAGAGAGAAGGGCTCAGCGGGCGGCGTCCGGCGGGGCGGCGCTCGGCGGAGGCCCGTCAGTGCGGCCGCGTCTGGAACCAACATGTACGTATGTATGCACAAAGATATGAGTGTAAACGCAGCAGGTTGTGGTTTCGATTTTTTTCGAGATAATTAAATATTTAATATTTACAAAGCGCGGCGTTGAGTCCCGCCATTCATCACGCAATAAATGGAGGCATTGCGTGGAGAGAGAGGTGAATTCGACGGTAAGAGGGGAACTGAGTGTCTTAACACTTTCCAGGTTCCTTCTGCCTACCCTGCTATGTGCGAGATACACAATTGTTGACGAGAGCACTCACGTCAGTGTGGTTGTTGCGCAGGTCCAGGTCGGCGGTGAAGGGCGCGATGTGCACGTTGACCTGCACGCGGCCGCCCTCCTCGTCGTACTCCAGCGAGGACGAGCTCAGCGCGAGGCGGCCCGCGTGCTGCTGCAGCAGCGGCAGCTCGTCGTCGCGCGGCGCGTCGTGCGCGTGCGAGTGCGCGTCGTGCGCGTGCGCGTCGTGCGCGTGGCACTCGCAGCGGCAGCGCTCCGGCGGCACGTAGCTGAACACGACCGAGTCGCGGGCCGTGGCCGGGAGGGTTTGGATTCTCTTTGGCAGCTTGCGACGCTCTGGCACTTCTGAGAAATCGATCCATTCCGCTTTATTGCGAGCCTCCATGCCTGACGCTGAGGTGTCAGAAAATTAACATGCCTTAATTGAAATGAACTACAAATGATATTTTAGTCAAGGAAATTATGTAACTACTAACGACATGAGTTTTTCCCGACTGCTAAGGGAGGGTTATGTTTTTCGCGTGTATCTTGTATGTATGTATGTATGGAATATTCTTTATTACCTCATAACAACCCAAGATTCGTCTTAACAACCCAAGTGTTCTTAGAAAGGTGACGTTAAAAAAAATCATGGCGGCTGTGGGACGCCATAGGACTTAGTAAAAATAAACCACAATATGGGTATCAAATTAAGGAGCTGAATACAAGGATTTCAAAAATGGTATACAAGGATTTCAAAAAAACCATAATTATCATTATAAATTTTTCGTTTCATAATGCTAAAGAATCCTAAAAAAAAAGTGAAAAATAAAAAAATATTAAAAAAACAAAAACCCCGACTGCATAAAACTAAAAATAAACAAGCCCAATAGTTTATTAGGATTAACAGTCGGGACCTATAAGTAA
>DVQK01000119.1:0-14878 GCA_018231685.1 Heliconius clysonymus
CACGCATGCACGCAACTGACCTGGTCAGTTTCCAGGAGGCGTGGGTTCGATTCCCGCTACGTTCAAATTTTTATACGTTTTCTAAATAAGTATGGTTTATAGCCATTTTTTATTTTATATTCTGCGAGTATATAAGAATTGCAATTTTAATGTTGAATAGTAATGAAATGAGATGTAATGAAAAATTTAAATTAAATAACACCAAAAATGGTGAAAGGATATCCCGTCTATATCCGATGTACTTAAAAAAAGTATTTTTCTATATATAAACATTCTCAGAGCGCCTAATATAGGCGCGATGGCGCCTAATATATATTGATTTTTTTATACTTTTTTATCATTACATATGATCATCACACTGTTTCTAATGGGAATCCAACCAACACCCATCATATATTCAGATTACAGCCAATCATCTAATATAATCATCTATAAACGTTTTATTTGGACAATTTGCAAATGCGCAGCGTCGCCTCTACATTTAATATCAACAAATTTCTTTTAGACTATTACAAATTATTCATAGTAAGACATTACGTAGCTGAGGTTTTCACGGATGTACTTTCACGCGTAGCCGTCTACGGTATGTTTAATGTAGCGCGTAGAGCCGTAGCCTTATGATTTCTTACTTAATGAGAAAAGGGGAAAAAATATAAAAATATCGTGTCCATTTTTTGTTGTTGCAAAAATAAATGAGAGGAGGCTTCTTAAGTTAGTGTTAGGTATGATAAGCTTTATTTATTTGCATATTTTTAGAAAGATAATAAAAATATGTTCTACGGCAAAATTGAAAATAAGTCAATAATAATATACTTTGGCCAAATTATTTCAAATCAAATCAGCTTCACGCTGTATTCCGCACTCAGCAGGGTAGGCAGAGGGAACCTAGTCTTAAGACACTCCGCTCCCCATTTTCCGCCGAGTTTTGGAGGTATGGCGTGTTGAGTGGCGGAGTTCAACGCCGCACTTTGCCTCGGCACCAGAACGAAGAAAAGAAAATATAAATGTAAGTAAATATTTCATTTCCTCGAGTCGGGATCGAACCAACAACCAGTCGATTTTACAGTCACATTTTGTGCCTCTGCGCCACGACTGGTCTCAAAGTCAAATTATACTTTGTTCATCTTATATGAAATTGTTAAATACGTACATATATTAATTTGTGTAATTATTAAATATAGTGCTTTAACATTACGTATTAACTACCGTAACTAATATGTTCCTATCTTAGAATGTACTTATTGAATAATACTTAGACTCGTACCTAATATGCTTAAATATTGCATACCAAGATCTTTAAGAGATTCGAGTATGTTTTATTTTTTAGCGTTTCACTGTATCCCGTATATAGCAGGGTGGGCCGAGGGAACCTAGAGTTAATATATTCTTTTTTACAACTACTGCTCAATTTTCGAAACATTGTGTGATGTATGGTGCAACGTAATGCAGCGCTTTATCTTGTAACTATAGCTCGGGAGGCAAATAACTGCAATAGGGAGTGGAATCGAACCCATAATCATCGCGTTTGCAGTCACATACTGTGCTGCTGCCCCACAACGGCCAGTTTATTACTTCGTACAAAAAATAGTAATAATACATTTTTATTGTAAAAATATCGGCAGATGCTGTGTACTTGTGTTGTAAATTTTGTGAATTTTATTTTTAATTGAGCATCTATAGGCCATTAAATTGATTATTTCATGTTATTATTATAAATAAATATGAAAACTTACCAAATATCTTTGTGAGGTGCTATAAAAATATAAGGCACTTGTTTTGACAATAATACTTCTTGAACAAATAAAGTAGGTATATTTTCCATTCTCAAATGTAAATAAAAGAGATATATAAAGATTAACCTGCGTGTTTTCTGGATAACACCGCTTAGTATAAAGCGTGAATCTAAAAAAATAAAAATCGAAAATATACATTATTTATACAAAAATATTATTTTATTTGTTTGTTGTTACTTAGCGCTTAAGAGATAATAAGAAGATTTGCAACAATAAACATATTTAAATACGATTGTAATATCTATATAATTCGGCGGCATTCAAAATGATTTAGTTCCCATGCAGGTACATTGTAATTTGCAAGTGTTTCCCACAGTATCCTTTGTCAGCGCAGAAATTATTTATAAGTGTTAGGTTCCGTATAAATATATTAGTTAAATATTTTAAAAAAACTTTGTCAAATGTAGTTTGTTATTGTGTGTATTATTTATTTTAAATGTATTTTTATGAAATATTTTCTATGTTTATATTAATAAACATAGTCATAGTAGTACATTTGTTTGGCCTGTTTATTTATTAGGCATGTATATTTATTTAGAATCGAAAAAAATATAACATAATAAAATTACATAGCCAAGATAATAATTTTTAAAAAATAAGAAAATAAAAAAAACAAGGAAAGAATTTTGAAAACTTGTTTTCAAATACAGATCTCTAATGAGCACACCTAACGGTCAAGTCAATTTACCTTACATCCGGATAACAAATAAACATAATAAAAAAAAACTAAAATTTAACCGGAAATACGTTCTTACGACACCCTTACAAGCTAGACCTCAGGTAGCTTGTTTCATTCATTCATAATTTTCTATGAATGAATTTTTTTTTAACCTCTCTGTTAAATAATAGTTTAAACGGTTTTTAAATTTATAGTCTTGTATATTAAGTACAAATTACCTTTTCTGAATAGTTCTTAAGTGATCAATGTCTTGGTTTAGCGTAACATTAGTCAGTCACACCGTTTTTTTTATTTTCACACGTTTGCCGCATTTAACATAGTCGTAGATAACCTAGTGATGAGTCACTTCGTTTTCTCTGCTTTCCGTTGATTCTAGAGACTTATAAAATCAGTAAATCTTTTACATTTTGTATTCAGATGCGACATTTTTCAATGATATTAATTTATTCGGTCCGCTAGATTGTATCATGCGATTGTATCAAGTAAGTTTCATAGTGTATCCCGCTTATAGCTATACTGGATAGACACAAGAAATGTAGTTTTGAGACACTCCTTTATAAGACAATTGAAAATATTGTGTATTGAGTGCTGGAACCAACGTCGCGCCTTTCTCTTGTTACAAGAGAGAACAAGTGATAATAGATCGTTTCCTGAATGGGAATCAAACCCACAACAGACGTTTTGCAGGGCCTCATGATGGCCTCTTCTAATAATAAGCATAATTATGCGATATAGTAACCGAATTGGTATCGACGTCGACAATGCCAATATACAAAAAAATCCAGTAGACACAAACACGTATTCTATATTAAACCGTTCCTCAACGTAATGAACAATAAAAAAAAGATCACTATCGCTAATTGACAATACAGTTGTTTTTCTACAAAAAAAAACTCCTTTAGTAACAAAATTAAGCTAACACCTTTACAAAGCATATAAACAATAAATTGCAAAATCTTTTATTTACTTTTCTATTTAGACACGTGAAAGTGATTAAAGGTGTGAGAATTTTTCTGTTTTTAAACTTTACAAGTGAACAGATGTTTTTCTTAATATACTATTAAATTATATAACTTTTGTACTTTATTTTTCTTAGAAAGGTAACTTCTACAGGTGTTTTGGATTAACTTATCTTGGGTGATCTGGAATACGCTTATTTTATAGCTTTATTATCTTTTATTCCCGTTTAGTTCGTAGTTTTATGCTTATACTATTTCAATTAGCCTTTTGTCGGTATTTATATGTCATTGGAATAGTTAGGAGGGGAGAGTAGGATAGTGGATTCGATTGGAAGTCTGGAATATTGATATTTTTTTTAGAATCACGTTTTATCCCGCAGCAGTTTTAAAAAAAGAGAACATATTATCAGTCCAGTGTCTTAATATAGTAGGTACTATGTATATTTTTTTAGCTTCACCCTGGCAACAGGGTAGCCATGTATATACGTTGACACAATATTACCGGAGTCTATTGATTTTGATACTATGTTAACTTTGCATTGATTTTAAAAAAAAATAGTTTTTCTTTTCTTGTTACTCATGAATGTCGTGCTAGTTAATGAAATAAGCATCAACTAATCATATATTAGGCGTAAAATCTAAAGACGTTTTTACGTTCTTCTTATATTGTAACCACTACAGACTTGTGGTCCATACCTATTTTAAACTTTTACAAATTAGAAATGTATGTATTTTTATCTGCTACTTAAACATTGAAATTATTTCAAACCAGATATAATTATCGGTAGGTATTTAAATCCTAAGACAGCCCACATTTGATTGCGTTTTCTACATAATATACGTAATGTCAAAATTATACTATTTTATCCATAGGAATATGAAAAAGTAAACAACTTTTTCGAATCATGTAGTTAATATATGTAAAATTGACAGATAGTGCAGAAAGAAATGTGAAGTGGAGAACGGCCAGTTTCTTATTAGGTTATTCTTATTTCTTATTTTTATAATCATTACAAAGTAATACTGATTGATAACAATAACAAAAATATATAATAACTAAACTAAAAATTCTCGACATAATGTCTTCATTGCATATCTGCACATGATTATGTGATGCGAATTGACTACGTATGTGCCTATGTATGTATGTATATGTGTGCAGGCGGCGGTGTATCCAATATGGATGGTAGGATGCTCTACTTTAATTTAGTCAATACTTTTTTTAAATAAAAAAAAATATTGCTGATTTTATTTTATTTTAGTTTAGTTTTCTTTATTATTTATTTTATATTTTGTATACTATATAGTCATTTTATTTGAAATAAATATATAAAAATAGATTCATTTTTGAAGTATTTTAATTTATAAAATACCTATTATTTCTTAGTACCTATTTATTTCTTAAATTAGTACGGTACTCATTGAATTAATAAAAAGAAGAATTTAAGTTAGGCATTGGAATGTTTACTAAATTCATGATAGTATAACATAATAAAAAATAAAGACAGAGACGAAACTATCTAGGCTTAAGTAATTTTCTAGTATTTTTCTCACTGTAACGTGATATATATGGATTTCATTATCATTTGAAAGAATTTTTTATATATTAAAACTTATGACGTATAAGTGTGGTTAATACTACACTTAAACGTCGTAAGTTTTAATATATAAAAAAATATATTTATAGTTTCGCTACGTAACACTAAAAATACGGAAGAAAATAAGAAATAAATTGTCCCAACACTAGATATGAGAAAATTGTAATGATATAAAAAAGTGCAACAAAATAAAAAAATATAGGTAGAGCATTCTTTCACACGCAGTCTTCGGCCACCCTCGACGGCCAGTTTCTTGTTAAGCGTGTAATTGTCAAAATTGTCATAATTCCGCTCGTCGTACGACATTAATATTTATCTCTTCTGTAATGATTATTATTGATTTTTATTCACAATGTTTTCAAAATGGATCTCTTAATACATATATATTTTTTAAATTCTCACAGTATATATCATTTGGTGGCGTAGGGAGTGGGAACCTAGTTTTTATTACCTGTTGAGTGGCGGAACTCATCGCCGCGTTTTATCTTCTAACCAGAGTGAGAAAATGGAAATAATTCATTCTTGCGAGTGCAAATCGCACACACAACCGTCTCATTTACAGTCAGACGCCTCCACGATCTATATCATAGTAAAAATCTATCGAAATACTAAGAAATTCAGATAGATAGTTAAGAAAATTACATCGCACTACACCTACGTGTGGCCGCGTGTAGATGGTGTGTTTTATTTCTCTCACGCCTGCAAGTAAATATAACTCGGTCGATACTACCGTTACTAATGGAACTTAAATATATTAAATGTGATTTGTAAGTTAGTTAGTTAATAATTTGGTATAAGTCAGCCGTCGTCGTGGCGCAGTGGGACAGCGGTAGACTGCTGAAAGCGCGGCGTTGAGTTCCGCCACTCAACATGCAATGTCTCATCAATTACAAAATAAATCTTTGCTAATTATAACAATTTATACCAAGCAAAACACATTATGTAAAAAAAAACTAAAAAAATTAAGCAACCGTTTTTTTTATGACGACGTAACTTAAATTGTATAAGCTAATTCACGGAATGTAAAAATTAAAAACATATTTCAATAGATATTTGTTCAAATCTCATATACAGAGTGTTTTTGTAACTAACTACTCTCTATAAAAGCCTAACATCATTAAAAAATATATTTTATTTTCAAAAAAATTAAAAATATTTTTTCAAACAAATTAAACAATAAAATTATCGTTGTAAAATAAAACGCCATTTGTCTAGAACGACGCAAAAGACATAAACCTATCAAAGGGAAACCGCTGCATACGCCTCATTCCGAAATCGAGTCGTAGGTATTGGCAGCAAAGTTCAAATTTGGTTAACCTTTTGTATTATTTTTGTAGCAGTATGTGTTTACATTATTGGTATCTATGCATAACTGTATCACACAAAATATAGGTATGGATAAACATCGTAAAATGAAAAAAAAATCCTACGCCTAAACTGTTGAGGTATCTTGATTAATTTCTTTAGGTATGGGTTTAAAATATTTTACCCTATATGCTGTTCCCTTAAAAGCAGCGCTGACGCTTCCACTCTGTATAATTACAATATGTAGTATATTTACTTTAATAACGATATGTTATTTTTTCTTTTGAGCATCACGTCTGTATCCACAAGCAGCATGGTAGGTAAAGATCCTAGAGTAAATACATTCCACTTCGAAAATTGAAGTTTCGAGACATTGCGTGATGAATGATGGAACTCAAACCAGCGCTTTGTCTACTTACCAGGTGGAATAAATGAAATTAATTTAATTCCTTTGCGTTATAGTTAAACGCTGATCGACCGCACAACGTCAATTTGTCTTTTAGTAACAAAATTTAAATATATGTTAAACAATATTGGATAAAAAATATGTGCAGATTAAAAAAAAATATATAAAAAATTTTTTACTTAAAGATATTTTTAAAACAAAACATGTATTTTAGTATTTCGATCCAATGGTAGTGGTAAAGTGGTATCATAGCACCTTTATATCGCGACACTGACGCACTGCAACGCAATATATTCTATGTGAACTAATTTCTACAAAGCAAATGATAACATTAGTCAATGTATTTTACTGCAAAAATTCCGGATTTTTTTTATTTAAGCTTGGAATAACGAATTTTGTGAAGGTTGTGAAGATTTGAAATGGTTCTTGACTGAGGAAATCTAGTGTTAAGACATTCCATTCCTCGCGCACTGTTTAATTTTTGAGATATTTCGTGGATTGGTCTAACTCAACGCCGCACTTTGTCTAGTTAACAGAGCAAGGAAATAAAAATAACTCATTCATGCAAGTGGGAATCAAAATATTGGTATACTTAAAAAAATCATAATATATTTTTCTTTGTAAGTAATTCTATTGGAAGTAATATAAACTATAGAACACGATAGTTTTCCGATTCAGGAATCTATTTTTACATGAACCCTATTACTAATATCATGAGTCTTCTTCTTCTTCCTAGCATTAATCCCGGCTATTGCCAGGGTCTACCTTCCTACTCAACCAACAACTTTGCACGGTCTTTAGCATCCTCGGTGGGTAGACTATTGGCTCTCATATCCTGCATCACGACATCCAACCAGTGCTTCTTTGGCCGTCCGGGAAGTCTCACTCTAGGGACTGATATAGCAAGGCACATGCATCCGACATAGTTCTTATGCCGGCGCGTAATGTGGCCAAACCATCTCATGTGACGCTTATCCGCTTGGTGCTTATCCGCTACGTCACGAATTCCAAGACTTCTTCGGACGAATGTATTGCGTATGCGGTCAGACCGCGTTACACTTCAGTTGCTCATCCACCTCAGCATCTTCTTTTCCGTGACATGAAGCTCCTAAGTGTGCCGAAATAGTGCTGGGCCGCATTCGCTGCCGCATTCTTTTATACGGCAGCGAATCTACTTGTCAGATGATACTTTTGTATATTAGACCCTTGAGTTTGGGTGGTATCCTGCGGTGGCAGACCGCACTAGTGACCTCACGCCATTTGGCCCAGGCAGCGCTTATCCGGCTATAGACATCGTGATTGATGCATCCAGACTCGTGCATGACGAATCCAAGGTACCTGAACGTTTCCAGTGCCATTTTTATATTTTCATTTTCCATAGTGCTCGAGTCCGGGCTCCCGCAGGCCATGTACTTGGTCTTCGACACATTTATTTTAAGACCACCGTTCTCAAGCGTGGTCATCGTGGTACATGTCTCTAATAATCTCAATATAGGATCCCTTTGGATCACAATGCCCACCAGATACACTAACGAGGCACACAGTAAAAGGCCTTTTTCGCCCAGATTCAGAGTTCTGCTTTGCCACATGCAGAGTTCTGCTTTTTCCCTGTATGCCTCCATCAAAGTTCTGAGGGCGAAAATGGCGTCCGTAGATCGGGCACTGTCTATGGACGTCATTCGCTTGACTGAAATCCAAATTGAGATTCAGCGATAGTACACTCTCAGTGGAGCCTGAGGTCGATCATGCGCTCGAAGAGCTTCGGGCTTTAGGTTTGACTCATAAGCTTAATGCTCCTATAACTACCGCAATCTTGAAAACTGTCCCTTCCCTTGTAAATTGGGGTAACGAAGCTAAGCTGCCACTGGTGTAGCATGTTGTTTAGTGTTTAAGATATTGTTAAAAAGGTCACTAAGTATGAGTACACCAAGACAACCCAATGATTTTCACGCTTCGAAATCGAAATATCAGGTCCCACCACTTTTCCGTTCTTCATGCGTCGAAGGTAATTACGAGTTTCGTCAAGGGTTATGAGGGCAATAAGTCCGAGGTAAGGTGGTAAGGTCGTGATGAAGACTGCATGGATGCTGAGTGTTCAGCAACTCCTGGAAATAGCTTCTCCATCTTTCCCTCACAGAAGCATGACTACAGAGCAGCGGGCTCTGAGAATCTCTGATACCAAGACATTTTGCGATATTTTGCGTCACTTTATCCCGGAAACGTACCAGTTTGTAAATGAGCTTCTGCCCAATGACACTTTCAAGTTTATCATATAGTGGTGATAAACTCTCACTGCGGGCTCTGGCTACAGCTTCTTTATTGGCACTCTTCGTCACTAAGTACTCCAGTCTAACTTCAGGAGAGTTGGATTGATGCTATTCTTAAAGGCAACCTTCTTTTCACGAATCACTTCCTGTCGATGACACGTATTCCTCTAGAAACGCCAAAAACTCGCCTGCCCGCCTGAGCTCGATCCCAAGCATTCTGAACAGTCTCGGTGTTAGTCGAAAGATTACGACTTTCGACGAAAGATTATGACTTTCGATTACTAATACTAAGAATAGTAGTAAAAAAATATTTTTTTAAGACAAAAGTTAGTGTCAAGACACTCCGTTTTTACTTACTATCCGAATTAGCAATATTACGGAATTATTAGTAATCGACACAGGAGTCGTTTTCTAGAGTTAGGATCGAACCCACAATCCTCGTGATTACAGTCATATGCTGTTTCACTGCGCCACAACGATCTCTTTGAAATAATAAAAAAAATCTGGATACACATACTCTATAATAAATCACTCTCTTTTAATTATTACATGGTCTTTATAGATTGTTATGAAGAACTAAAATTTTAAGTAAAATATTTACACTCATCAAATTTATTATTAACATTTTATGCAGATGTTTGATTAATGCAATTTGTGCAGAGTCTAAGGTGAAAATGGTCAAACTTATAGTTTAAATTAAAAATAATTTAATAGCTTCACGCTGTATCCGCCTGAGTTTAGAGACATTACGCGTCAAGTGTCTTGTACACAATGTCTTGTTACTAGAGCGAGTTTTTGAGCGAATTTGTATTTAGTTACTTTAACTCAAAATGTAAAAGACATTTGCTTGATTATGCCAAAATATATACAAAATTTAAAAAAAACTAAGCTAAAAAATAAAAAAAAATGTCGCGAGCCAAACCTTGTAAATGTAACCAAATTACAACCATCCATTAAAGCAAACCGTGACCGTTATACAAATTACATACAAAAATTTATTCTCCCATACATATACATACATACATATATTGAAGCCGTCGTTGCACAGCCGTCGTATAGTTTACTGTAAACGCGATGGTTGTGGGTTTGATTTCGACTAGGGGGAGTGACTTATTTTCATTTCCTTGCTCTGGTCAAAGCGCGACAAAGTGTGGCGTGGAGTCCCGCCACTCAATACGTAATGTCTCGAAACTTCGGAACATTGTGTATTGAGTGGAGAAAGGGGCGTATTAGGTTTCCTCTGCGTACACTACTAAGCAGCAAAAATATAAATGTATAAAAAAACTTAAGTACACATGTACATACTTACATATATATCAATTATATATATATATAATCGACCGAAATGCCACCTGTTGGATTGACAGACGCGACAAAACATTATATCGCGAGGTTATTTTCATAAATTCACCGGGTGGCCCTGCCTCGAGGCGGGGAAACGAGGGCGTGAGTGCACCTGTAGATTAGCTATGCTTTAATAATAAGTTTATATTAAAGAATAGATAATCTTTTGATACAAAAATATTTTATTTTTCTCTTTTTAGCTAGAAATTTCATAATATTAGCTACAGTGATAACGCACTCCGTTCTTCATTTTTCACGTTTTGCATGTAGCATATAAATAGACAAATTCATAAGTTATTATTAAGCATTTCCACCGTTGTGTTGCAACGGGCTACCGAGAGTAAGCTTGACGACTGTGGGTTCGATTCCCACTTGCAGGAATGAGCTATTTTTATATTCATTTCCTCGCTCTGGTCAGAAAAATAAACTTTGCCGCTTTGTTCTCCTACTCAACCCGCAATGTTTGTAAGTTGGTTGCTTTGTCTTAAGACTAGGTTCCATCTGCCTATTTTGCTATATGCGGGATAAATTCATAAAATAAAAATACTTATAAAGCTGATTCAATTCAATTACATTTCTTTTATATACGTCAGGTAGCTAATTAAAATTTTAGCCAATATGTTTCGAAAAACAATATAACTGTAAATTTTACGTTCTACATATACAGTAATGAAAAGTATTAATGCTACTGTGGTTTGCTAAAGAAATAATTGTATGTTTGTTCCTCAATTATATAGAACATCGGTACTAATATATCTAGCACACAAAAAGGCTTTCTTTAAGCCTTATCTAAAGCTTTGTTTTTACTAAAATAACTATAGCTTTTCATATTTTAGCTTACATTGTTTACAAGTTTTACATTAGGGCGGTCAATCAGAACTTTGGAGCGATTTTAATCGACATTTCACCGACCGATTAATATCTCGTTCAATTTTACGTTGATTAAAGATGCGTTGCGTTTAATAAGCTTTAAATCGATAAATATGGCAATATATGTTTATTTGTATGTACATAGGTTGTATCTTTACAATAATAGTCGTTTATACCAGTACATGATCATTAATGTAACTGTATATTATTATTTTAAAATACTTGATTAAAGACAAAGTGCGACGTTGAGATCCGCAACTCAACACGCAACATATGTCGAAAATTATAATCATAAGTCTTAGCTCCTAACACTAAAACCCCTAAGCCCGGGTGAATATGCTGGTCCTATCGTGAAGCTAATTAATACATTTATTTTTCAGCCTCACACTTCATCCCGCCTATCACACTCCGTTCCCTACTTTCCGCCAGATGAGGCCTTGTTACCAGAGCGAGGAAATTAAAATATTAATAAATAATAATTCATTCCTCCTAGTGGGGATCGAACTCACAACCAGTCGCGTTTACAGTCACACGGTTTTGAGGCACAGCGTGGCGTTGAATTCTGCCACTCAACACGCAACGCCACCAGAATTTGGTAGAAAGTGGGGAACGGAGTGTCTTAACACTAGGTTCCCTCTGTGTCTCTGTCACAGCAGGGTGTGTGCGGGATACAGCGTGAAACTGACAAAAAAAACATTTGTTAACTAAAATTGAATCTCAAGTAAAAATATTTTAAATATCTAGTAGCTCTAGATAATATTTAAATTATTTAGATTTTCAATTTCGTTTAGTTATCTATCGGCATCGGTATTCAGCAATGATGTCAGGGCTTAGGTCGCGCCACCAACAACGCAAAAAGGTAGACTTTTACAATAAATTCTTTAAAATTTATTTGAATGCAACAAAGAAGAATTTTAATTAACGGGCGGAGTTGGGAATATATTGAGATTTGATGATCGGGATTTACGTTTTGTTAAACTGCTATTGTTTCTTGGATTTGTCTTTTAATTAAGTAGTATATATTTTCAGGAATCTGTTGTATTTTGAAGAGATGGCAAAGAATCTAGCGTTAATACACTCCGTTTACTACTTTAAGCCTAGTTTTCGAGACATGCGGGTCGAGTGGCGGAAGTTAACGCTGCGCTTCGTCTACTAGAGTGGGAAAATGAAAATAATTTAATAATATTATTCTCCCGAGTGGGGATCGAACCCAGAACCATCAAATTTATAGTTAGATGTTGTCGCGTACAAAGCAGAGTAGACAAAGGGAACTTGGGAACTTGCAGTTAAGATACGTCCGTCCCCCACACTTCGCCGAATTGACGGTACTTAATACCGCAGTTTGCCTCCGAAATGAAAATATTAAATAAATATTTTATTGTTCTGAATGGAAATAAAACCCACAACCGTCGCGATTACAGTCGGACGCTGTCCCACTGCACCACAACGGCCTCACAAATAAACGTGCTGATATCTAAAAGAGATCCCGGTCCGATACTACGAAGTCCTAACTAGGGCGCTCTTGAGTCTTGAGTTATAAATCTTGTAAATAAGTTTTTACGTTGAGTATAACTAACTGTACAAAGTGCCTTACTTTATGTGGACCTGCTGTAGAGTACTTAGGTCGCAACTTGCTCTATAATTTGCATATAATTTGAGTTTTGTGATACATTAAAAAGTAAGATATTCCAGATTAAGATAGTGTTGAGCGGTTAATAGTAATAGTTGTGTAAGTCAAATATGAATATATTTTTTTTCTTTAATCTTTTTTTAAATGTGAAAGTAAGTTGTAGAACGTAGATACGAGTACATTGTATTTTTTTTTACCTTCACGTTGTATTCTGATCTTAGCGTGGTAGACAGAGTGAAAGTTGTGTTAAGACACTCCACTCATCACTTCTTACTAAGTTTTCGAGACATCGTGTGTTGAATGGCGGAACTCAACGCCGCGCTTTGCCTTGTTTTCACAGGAAAGGAATGACAATAATTTAATCTCATAACACGTCACGTCACGTTTACAGTTTAACGGTGTACTGCTGCGGCAAGACATATTACTATATTATTATACAGTTCACTCTATTTTTTGAGATCTTTCTTGGTGGAAGTTAACGCCGCACTTCGTCTAACCTACACTATATATAAACGAATATATTTTAAAGATAATTGATCCTGAGTGGAACTTGAATCCGCCACCATCATGTATGCAATCAACTACATCCCAATAGAAGAAAAAATATACATTAATTTTTGTAATATTTGAGCTAAGCCCCTTTTTGTATTGGTAGTGTCATTTAAATAAAAACACAGTGTAAAATGCTTTCTAATTACGTTCTGCTATGTTAAGTAATTGATTCTGAAAAACGCTTACGTTACTTGTTGATTCATTTGATAGTTCTTCTACCTTCGGTATTTTAAATGCTTAGTTTTCTCGTATCTTGTATGTAAAGGTATCTTTAAGTATCTCTTGTATCTTAGAAAATAGGTTATTGTTCCCCATTATCTTTACTATTTTAAGGGCAAAAATTGGTTATTAGTACTTAATTTATTTATTCTTATAGACCCGGCTTCGTCACAAAATAATTGCAAGCAAGTCAGAAGGAAACTAGTGTCCCGACTCTCGGCCGGAAAGTTTCAAGATATTGCGTGTTGAATGGTGTAACTGAACACCACGCTTTGACTTGCCACAGCGGAAAATTTAAAGAACTAATTCCTCTTAATGAGAATAGAACCCACAAACGTCGCATTACTTTTGACTATTTCTGATACTGTCCCGCTGCACCATGATGGCCCCAATTTTTTTTATTATTCCAATATTTTAACCTAATTTACTAGATATAAAACATTTTAATAAGCGAAATTAAGGGCACGGTATCTGGACGCAAACGCGATGCTAATATAAAAGTTAATTAATTAAACAAATTGCTATATTAGTAATTGCCATAATTTATTATGGCAATTATAGGTAGGTAGTCGTATAGTTGAGATATTTTATAGTTGAGATAGGTTGCCCACTTTGGAGTGAAACAGCGTCCAACTATAGTCCAGCGTGGTGGCTGTGGGTTCGATTGTCACACGGGGGAATGATTTTTTTTCAGTAACATGGTAAAGCGCGTTGAGTTCCGCCACTCAGCGATCAATGTCTCGAAAATTCAACGGAAAGTGGAAAAACGTCCCTTTTTCTATACGCGAGATACGGGATTATGCAGAGTTAAGCTAAAAAATAAATATATTTATAACAATAGCAAATCAGATCGAGAGGTCACGAGACGGTGCCGCGCCCGCCACGCTTCGTGGCACTCGACTAATTACACGATAACACACAGACTGACCGTACCTACGAAGCGTAAACACATCTTGATTGAAGAAAGTACTGATAGGAAAAATTGTTTCTTATGTATGTACTTGCTTTTTAATTTTACTTATTTTATATTTGATTTTGTTTTTTCTTCAAGTATCTGTCGTCTTTATAGTGGAGAAAATAGAGGTGATTAAATGTTTAAAAATCCGCATTCTTCATCTCAATATAAAGATCTCTTTTGATTTTGCAGCATATATGATCAAATATTTATTTAAATTTATATAATTCCATTTCTTCGCTCTGTTGTCGAGGCAAAAGCGCGGCGTTGAGTTCCGCCACTCAACACGCAATGCCTCCAG
>DVQK01000120.1:0-14832 GCA_018231685.1 Heliconius clysonymus
AACGGAGTGTCTTAACACTAGGTTCCCTCTGCCTACCCTGCTGTATGCAGGATACAGCGTAAAGCTAAAAAAAAAAGTCCACATTGTATTTTTGTTTTATCGAATTCATTTAATAAATAAATATATTAAAAAAAATTGGCTCAAATGTCATTGCCTAAGTGGTGAAGTTGTGATATGTCAAACTAAAAAAGTGAGTACAAATCCAATCCAATCCGGAAGAATGTTTACGTATAAAATATTTCTTGATATGGTTAAGCAATGAGCTTTTTAATTCTGGTTAAACATTATTATTATAAAAAAAACTACATCATAATCGTCATTTATTATATTTGTTCAATTGTTAACAATATTTCTATTTATTAGTTTCATTTTTAATAATTTCAGAAGAGAATTCGGCTTGGAAAGATTCGTACCTGGAAGTTTACTTGAGAGTATGAAGCGTAAAGAACTAAGGCGTCTCGTGGCACACTTCTTAAAATTAAACGCGCAGATGACGGGCAGCCAACGACATTTGACTCAATTACAAGTAAGTAAATTTAATGTATAAAATATATTTTTACTTGTGACTTTGCCGCCTCAATTTTAAAATTAGATTGAAATGTGTAACATATTTTATTTCGTGATTATACGTACACAGCATAACACAACGTCTGAATTTAAATGTGACAGAGGACGAATTATTTACATTTTTCGTTCTGGTAACAAGGAAAAAGCGCAGCGTTGAGTTCCGCAAACTCAATACGCAGTGTTTTAGGAGTTGTGTGGTACACACACAGGCGGTGGGATATGAAGTGTCTCAACACTAGGTTCTTCTTCTTCTCTGTCCACCCTGCTAAATGCGGGATACAATGCAAAGCTAATACAAAAACAAAAATCATGTCAAAAAAGTTAATGTCAGCTATATTATTTACTTTGACAGTCGAAATTTTGGTCAGTCATGTCAATCATATTCCTTTGTTTTCAGGCAAAGCTCCACTACTTAGACATAGTAGCAGGATTGCCTAGCTACGGTGCAAAATGCTTCAGCAGTAGTCGTCCAGAACGAGTGTTGCTAGTTTCACCCAGATTTGGACTTAGTCAGATCGTTGGGAGGAGTAACAGTGTGGTAAATTGTTATTTCTTTTATTTAAAAAAAAATCGTTTGAATACTTTAAACCTTCTAGACAAGAACACTTGTTTTTATTGAGTTATGCTGCATATAAAGCCCACAACCACCTATGCATTAAAGGAGGAGGTTCAAGTATCAGCGAAATTAAAGCACATTTATGCAAAATTTCGACACACGAATGTACATACATATATGTGCATGCAAAGCCGTGGAGGCCATACTCGAAGTGTTATTCCATGAAATAACCCCTATCGTTTGTACTTTATGATTATAAATAAATAAATCGCACACAATAGGGTAGGCAGAGGGAACCTAGTGTTAAGTAAGTCACATCGTTTCCTACTTTATCATTCAATACAAAAATAACAATCAAGCGACTAAAAATTGATGACAATGATCAAAATTTGTGTATACAACACATAACTAATTTTAATTGGGAAAATAACTCTGACTATATGTACAATGGGTAATTTAAAATCTTTCTATATAACTGGACTATCCAACACAAAAAAAAAATAGATTATAATAAGATGAATATTTGGCTTTTTTAATAATTTTTTTGTTAGTTTTTGATAAAATTATATTCTGTTGTTTAACGATTTAACTTAATTTTGAAACTTGTAATAAGTGAGTGGACTGTTTTCACGAAATACGTTTTGACGATACACTTAAATTATATTATTTCCTTTATTTTATTTCAGATACTAATCAATTCTCAATTTTATTTCCAGCCACAATCCATAGCGACATTAGAGGAAGTGGAAGGTGTTCGTGTGAAAAGTGAATGTTCTGGAAGCGCAGATGTCGCTATATTCTTACAGAGAGATCGTGTTCTTGCTCTTTTGATGGATGAGAGAGATGCGGCTGAAATGCCTTTGGTAATTGCTGGGTATGTATATACATTTAATTAAACCTTTTTTTAAATGTTAGTCTTGAATTAATTAATTTTGAGGAGGAGGCTTTGAGGTTGTTGTGGTGCAGGGACACGAGCGTGTGACTTTAAACGCAACGGTTTTGGGTTCGATTCCCTTTCGGGGGAATGTAATATTTAATATTTTAATTTTCACACTCTGGTAAGGAGGCTAAGCGCGGTATTGAATTCCGCCTGCTACGTATGGGATACACTGTATAAAAAATTAAAGACAATTCTACATCTTCATACGTCCTGAGAGACTTAATTGAAGTAATAAAAACTATTATGCGGCCAAAAGTGCTTTAATAAAGTTGTTATAATTATATTTTGTAGCTACTATCGTCTCGCAACTGGGAAGGAGCTGAACGTAGAACTAGAAAGAGAGCCTCTCACTGAAGATATTGGTAAGTTATATTATTTTATTTTGACAAATCTGCTACACTGTGCGGGGTAACCAAATAAATAAAAATTATTGAATAATTGCTCTGCCGTAAATATTCAAGTTTTTATAAATATTGTGTGTTGGCCGAAACCCAATGCCGTCAACCGTCTAGCCAAACATGTGCATTAACAAAAAATTACATCGACATCTTATTTCAACATACTCAAATTATATAAATATTTTTTTTATTTTCAGCTCCACCATACTTATCACAGCACAACGTTACACCCGCCAAATGGAGTTACTTATACTACGACGATCCTTTGATAATAGCCAAGAAACATTTCGCGATATATAGCATGCCACCCCCCTATCATTCCACTCCAGAACAATTTAAAACTAACCTAGATTCTAATATGAATACTAGCATCGCTAATAGAAATCACAGCAACAATAGCAGTCCTCTTGTAGGATATGATAACAATTCTCACGCACAAGATATTCAATTCGATAAGTGTAAAAGAAATGATTACCGATTATTTGATCCGAATGATTCTTGTTATCTCGATGATGGTATGGGATTCGATCTACAAAGTGTGTTATCTATGGAGTTATTAGAAAATGCAAGCAATCCACGAATAGTAGAGGCTAAAAACGAGGAAGTATTGCGTAGAGTTGCTGAGATGCAAAAATTAGTTGAAAACTCTGAACAATATTTGACTGAGAATTGTGATTTTAATGATATTGCGTATAATGGGATCTTGCGAGATGAACTAGTTGGTAAAGAAACTTGTGTGGATCATTTAGAAAGCGATACAGAATCTAATAATAGTAGAATGTCCAATGTAGATGATGCGCCTGGTATTCTTAAACATAGCGACTCGCTGCTACTTTTGACTGAAACTATTAACCAAGGGTTAAATGGTTTGTCTGTTGAAGCTGAACAAGGTGATGATGAACTGACGAAAGGACAAACACAAGGCTTAACCGCGATTCTAAATAATTGTGGCTTAACAGACGCTTTATTAGCTCTTAATAATGAAGTAGTGTATTCCGAAAGTGATAATGACTCATCATACACACCAACTAGTAGTCCTATACGAAAGCACCAAAAGTCCACTAACAAAGCAATCAGGACTAGTTTTGGCTTACATAGTCCAGACGCGACATTAGATCCGAAAGAGACTAACCTGAAGGAATATCTAAAACAACTACGTGAAAAGAGCAATAGAGAAGAAAATGCATCGGAATTTCCATATTACTATCAAGAAAGTATTATAGATAACGACGCCGAGCTTATAGATTTAACTTTAATACCTCCTCCCCAAACTCCCGATGAGTTAGACGGTTCCACACAAGTGCCTCAAATACTACCCTTTGTACCGCCATCCTTCGCAGATAGGGAAGATACACCAAAAAGTAATGAATTGGAAGAATTTATAGCTAATGTCACTATACAACCTCCAACTGTCAAAGTAACTCCAGCTATCGAATTAACACCTGAAGAAATAATGTCATATATAATACCACCACCGCCTGGTTCCAATTCATCAACGTTAAATAGAGATTCGATTAATATTAACACAAATGAATCCAAAAACGAACAAAATTTATGCGATACGAAACAGCCCAATGGGGATGTGATAAAAGGAGCTCTTAGTGTTAGCGAAATTAGAAGTATGTTTACGGTGAAAGGCTTGAGTGATGCCCGAAACAGTTTACTTCTAAAAGATAAAAGTAAACCACAAAATCAAAAGTCAGACTCACCGAAATGTAAAAGAAAAAGTATAGGTGATAAGCATGCTAATGGAACCGCACACATTATTGAATATCCCACTGTAGAAAGAAAAGGCATGTTTTCGTGTTGTAGCAAAGATAAAAACAAAAGCGACGATAGTAATGATGAAACTGAAAAAATAGAAGGTCATATTCAAAATTCTGACTCGATGCCAGATGTTTGTGAAATCCGACCGCCACCCAGAAGAAAAAGTATCGAGCTTAAAAAACCTGAGAGACCACCTAAAGTACCTCCAATTCCTGCGCCAAGACCGAGATCGAACTCATTTACTTGTACGAATACTGAATTAAGCGCAGTTGACATAAAAACCAATCACTTCAGTACACTGAATAACAGAAAACTGAATTACAAAGTCGTGTGTGACATAAATGAGGGGCCAAATCCACCACAGTTACCACCAAGACTGGAAAATCGAGTTTTATCCCCACCTCCACCGATACTCCTTCCACCTAAGAAACCACCCCTTCCCCCTGTTCCAAGTATTGAAGTCCTTAGAATGAAAAATTCACCAAAATTATCTCCAATACGTACAGAACGACTCGCCAGCATCGGATCTCCTCATTTCCAAAGAAATTTAAACACTTATCGCAATCTTGAAATCGAAAACAGACTAACAGTCGATGAATCTCAAAAATTAAGTCAAAATTACAGTTCCATGACATTACAAAATCGTCACGTTCGCTCTAACTCCGAAACAAAGAATACAATTTTGAAGAAAAAAGATATGTCAACAGCTTTATCACTCTGTTCTCCACAAATGGGTAGACGTTTTAGCAATCGACCCGATCTCTTAAACGGTGCGCCATTAGACCGCATATTTAGTCCTCCTTTGGATAGAAAATTAAAGCGGGACACAGCAAGTCCGACAGGAAAAGTCCAAAATCATGTCAGATTTAAGGAAGACGTTATAGATGATATACCAACGCCACCTTCTCCGCCTACAGTGAAATTTCCCGAGTTCCAATCCAATAATGGGCATGTGTCTATAGAGAATTTACTTTGTAAGACTGAGGTGGCGGTAGATGGATTATTGCAGAGGTTGCATCAAGTTGCCCAAAAATGTTCTCACCAACACGCTCACGGTGGAGGTGAGGATATTGATGAAGTTAAATTTCAGGTAATTTTTACAACTGTTCTCATATATAATTTTGTTTTTGAATAGTCTAAATTGATAATTTGTATAAAAGGTTTTAATCGCTATAAAGTTTTCATATACTATACTATGCATGTATGATAGTATTTCCAATAAAAATGGAATGGTAGCTACCTTCTTAGAAAAGATATTAAAAAATCTAAGTGACTTTCGTATAGTAAGTAAAATTTTAAGAAAATTTTAGCCACTGGTTTTAGACCGAAAATTAAAAAAATACAATAATTAAATTGTTCATATTCTCACTTACTATTAAAATCAGAAAATACGATTTCTCTAGCGAGCTCGCAACGAGCTAACATCTTGTGCGGTGTCCCTCGTGGGGGCCTCTCGCACTCTAGTGGGCGCTCTCGGTACAAGCACCTCGGCGCCGGCGCCCGCCGCGCTCGCCGACTGCCTCACACCGCTACGACGGCTGGCTGATTTGGCACAGGTATGTACGTTTTAGAGTTTGCCATTTTGTATATTTATTTAAATAATTTATATCATTTCTTTAAATTTGAACGAATGCTTCAAAATGAATTAAACCATTGCGTATAACGAAATATCTCGCAATTTTAACATTATGTTTTCAATCTCTGGTGTATATTTGTTCTACCAAAGCTTCGTTTTATACAGACACACTAAAATAATTTATCTATATATAAAATATTTAAATTAAATATATTTTCCTCAACAATATTAAAACCTATTTTTCTATATCTCTAAAAAATAATGAGTTACAATCTAAAAATGATTTATTATAATTCACCTAGGCTCTAGGAAGACATACATCAGCTCCACTCCAAACTAGAAACCTGGTTCTCCGTGTCCACGACGTCACCGCCGCCTTCAAAGACCTCGCTGGAGCTGAAATGGCCCAAATTATTCACGAACATAACGCCAAAACACAAGGTCAAGAAACTAATTCCACTTTGGAAGGCCAGTTGGCCCTTCGAGCTGAATGTCTAGCAAATGTCCTGGCAACACTACTCAGGAGTTTACGAGTTTTCTCACCTTAATATACATTCATCTATATATAATGGCAACTATTCAATATACTGTAGAAAATATAATATATAAACCGACTATGCAAATATATATGAACCATAATAATTTTAATATTAAATTAATAATCTGTAGATGAAATATATGTAGCTGTTAACTTGACGCGCTGTCAAACTGACAGATGAGCGCGCCAAAGTATTTACACAGATAATAAATAAATGTTCATCCGGTTACAGATAATGTTACTACTCGCTATAGAGTTATTATATTGTATTTAATCTGGAATTTTAATGTATAATATTTTTTCTGTTGAACCCGTTACTAAAATGAGACCAAATAAAATTAATACTAGGTACGTTTCTATTATTGTAGCGATAATACAATTTAAGTTGTAGTTTTGTAAATTTTAACATACGTTAATGTTTAATTGTTTTAGCTATCTGTTGGTTGTTTAGGGCCTATGTTTGGATATTTGAATGAAATAGAGAGCTTTATACCCATATTTTATATAATATATGTTATTACATTTCTTTCTTGCATTAAGAAAGTTTTCGAAATATATGTTTTTCTTTTAAAGTTCCACTCTTGTTCCCAACTATTGCCCAATTTTTGGATTATTGTTGAATTCAACGTCGCATTTTGTCATTATGGCACTATCAAAGCAGCAAAATAGAAAAAAAATTCAAACATAATCATTCCGTATAAGGTCGAACTAGTTGTGGGCTTATTGTAAAACGTCCCACTGCACCACGATGGTCTTCTATTCAAATTTGATCTTCTTTAAGCAAATTCAAGAAATATGGGTGTAAACTTCTAATAATTCATAGTAAAAGTGTTACCATATTAAATAATTTAGTAGTTAACTTAACATATCTGTTCACATCATCATATTATAAAGATAAGCAGTATTTGATATTACTTTAAATATATACTAGCAAATGTATAAGTAAGAATAAGAGCTACCGCACTATGTATTTAATTTTTTTTTTTATAATTTAATAATTTTGGAAAATACAAGTTTACTGTTTTTTACCCGGTTACAAAAAAAGCGTTGTGTTATTCCCGACTGTCAAAGAAGGGTTATCTTGTATTTACAAATTTTTCGTTTTTGATAATTATTTTAAAATAGCACAATGAGTGCTTCTTGTAGAAGTTTTTGAAGGTACGACGTTTCGAACGTTTGTAAAATGTTTCGAACTATCTACAATTGTAAAATAATATCAGAAGTACTAATAACGTCTTGATATATATTATAAAATTACTTAAGGCAACACAAATATGAAAAAGCGGTTTGAAATTTTTTTCTGAACTGTGTAAACACAGGATGTTTTTTCAGTAAATTTATGAATTAATGTTTTAACTTATTTTTTAAATTATTTTTGCTCGGAACTCGTTTCTAAGTCGCTAAAATAATATCATATTTTTTTCGTTAACAAATATGAATATAATAATTAAGTACATTTGGCGTTACGACACTCCTACATTTTAAATACATAGTACGGAAGCAATATAATTATGCAAAGTGCATTTTCTTAACAATAATCGTTTGCATCAAGAATATTGCTTGAAAAGAATAATAAGAAAGTACTAATATTTAATATTGGTGCTATTTTTGAAAATAATATACTTTTATCTAATAATTGGTTGGAAACTTACTGCTTGTAAATGCACCAGTGATTTGATTTTTTTTTGCGTGATAACGAGAATTCAGTGTTAAGACACTCCCATCGCCGTTTTATGCATATTTAAATTATAATATAACGATGCGTTTTGTCGAATCATTATAATTTTGTAATATAATATGTCAAACATCACTACTTAGTACTTTGTTTTAATTTGATAAATCGTTTTTCTTTTTATTTGTTTGTGCTTAATTTTGACGTTTAAAGTCAAAATGAACCACAGATACGTTTTATAAATAAAAAAGAGCAATGCAATTTTTTCTCTTTTTTACCTGCGAAGTACAATTTTTTTACTCTTCATGTATTATTTCTACCAGTAAGTAACCAAAGACGAGATCTTTTTTTATTTTTCATTAGCCTTTTTCATTCCGTTAAGCTTAATTCTAATATTTTGTTGTATTTATATATCTTTTTAAAAAATTAAGTGACAGTTTAATATTATTACCAGTTTTACATATTATCACAAGGCATTTCTCGCATTTTAAAAGGAAAGAGAAACTATAAAAAAATTACTCTGCTTTCTCAACGCCACACATTTTTCAAATGTATTCAATATGTTATTAATCTTCGCAGCCATTACGATCTGTTTTGTTAAGTGTTTCTTAGTTCCGCCACTCAGCATACAATACCGCCAAAGTTCGGCAAAAAGTGGGCAATTGCAGTGATTTAATGGAAACGGAGTGTCTTAACACTAGGCTTCCTGGTTCCGTTTGTCTATCCTGCTATGTGCGAGATACAGCGTAAAGCTAAAAAAAACTTATATACATTTTCTCCGCCTACCTAGCATAAAATATGCAAAACACGTAGGTAATAATTTTAAACTGTCTCTCTAAACTTCACGATACGACACGGTAATGCAATAACTATATAATATTTTACAGCTTGGCAATTTATATACCCATTTGTGTTCTTATTGTTAAAATAATAACACAATATTAATACATAACTTTCTGTTAAGTTCTTGATAATTTTCTAAACAGATATTGTCCTTTTTTTCTTAGAAAAAGGCAGAATATATTTGGCAGATAAATTAACAGACACTTATCAGAAGGTAGCTAAAGAGCATTGAGCTTATAATAAATCAAAATAATAATAATACTATAATTTACTAATTACTTTGCCAAGTTATAAATACTAAATTATACATTATACGTATAAAATAAACTTTTAAGTGTTTTATACAATTTTTTTAATATTATACACAATTTTTTTCTCTATCTTAATGTCGAAAATGTATGTAATAAATGTATAAAAGAATTAACTCGACTAGTTAAATCGTTATTATACAATACAAGGTATTACACCAATATTTATTGTTCGATATCACAATGCGATGCATTTGATGTAATAAATGATTAAAAAATATTTTATTTGTTTCTCTTAACCCACACCCATCATCTCCTTTATATAATTTTTTTCCTACACATTGAAAGTAAAAGATTCATGCTTTAAAGATAGGGCTAAAGTGAAATATATATAAAGATGTAGAATAAAACGAAATATTCTTCTTAGTTTCACGCTGTGCTCCACATATAGCAGGACTGGCAGCGGGAACTCATTGTTAAGGCATTTTTTTGTTTAGTTATTAGAGCGAAGAAATGAAAGTAATTTATTTCCGATAGGGATTTGAATTCGTGTTTACAGTCTGACTTTGTGTTGGGCCATGACGGTCTCTAAATTTAAGTTAAATAAAAAATATACAAATGATGAAAATGTCTCTAGCTTCTTTTTCACTTTACCTACCTACCTAGTATAACAAACTCGCGTCCGAAATAAATTGTTATATTGATAGCCAAAATAAACAGATCCAAGCGGGTAAAGCCGGGAGCGAAATATTCATACGTGTACAAAAGTTTTAAACACAGTAAGTTTTTTTATCTTCACGCTGAATCCCGCACTTAGCAAGATAGACAGACGAAGCCTGGGAACCTAGTGATAAGACACTCCGTTCCCATTATGATATTTCTGTTACCCACTTTCCGCTTTGCCTCGTTACCCGAGCGTGGAAATGGAAATATTAAATATTTCATTTCCACGTTGTGGGAATCGAACCCACAACCGTTCGCGTGTACATTCTCTATAGTAAGTTCAAATCTACTTTACAAACGATTACGGGTTCTTAACTAAATTAAAAGCCCAAAACTCAAGCAATTTATTGTTTTTCTTATACTTTTATGCTGTACCTGTACTGTCCCATTCTTCCACACTTTCGGTCTTCCACTCCCTTGCCTATTTTGTGCTATTGGTAAAAGGGAACTGTGTCGGACACGTCTGCCTCATGCGTTAAGAGTCTAGGGTGAAAACTCTAATATTTGAACTTCAAACACCACAAGGCAAACCGGCAGAAAACGGAGTAAACTATTTCCATTTCCTTGCTCCGGTATAGGTGAGTTCCGCCATTCAACAGGCATTGTCTCGAACATTCGACGAAAAGTGAGGAACGAAGTGTATAACTTCACACTAAGTTCCCTCTGCCTGCCCTGCTATTCAAATATAGATTATAAAATATAATAACTAATTACAACTGTATACAGACGAAGTACTACACACTGCTACTTACTTAAACGATAGATCAATAATAAAAATACTTTATCATAACTATCGGCCGTCGTGCAAGATTTTCACACGATCCCTTACAACCGGTCGCGCCGCGGTGCGGGGGGGTTGGGGGGAGGGAGGGGGGCAAATAGAAAAAACAGTGGGGTTCTTTAACCTAATAAGAATTCTAATCTAGCGTTTACTTGCAGGGTTCTGTGCAGTTGTTATATAGACAACAAATATTACTATGAACGAAAGCTTTTGTGTGTACAAAATGTAGATTTTTTTCACAAATTTGACTGTGTATAAGATTTTTTAAGTTTCACGCTGCACGTAATTGGACAGGCAGAGGAAACCTGGGAACCTGGCGTTAAGACATTCTGTTTCCTATTAAGACACTTCCGTTCCCCACTTTTCGCCGAATTCTTGCGGCGGAATGTGCAGTTACCAGAGCGAGACAATGAAAATATTATAATAAATATTAGTAATAGTGTTTACAGTGGCACGCTTGTAAACTCGAGCCATGAAGACTATAATCTTTTTTGTTGTGAAATAATCCTATTAAGGATATAACGGCCGAGTGAGGCTAGCGGTTTATGTACGACTGTGGGATGTGATACAATGCTCCTTGGATGTGGTGCCAAAGGAATCTTCCGTGACCCGAGTAGTGGCTAACTGCCGACTGACTTCTTGTTCTCCCGGAGAATTTTCTACTAGGCTCTTAAGAACTTAATGAAATTAAATTTGAATTTAAACGATCGCCTCTTCTGCTTAAACTCTAAGACCACATCTTCACTCTTTCATATAATTTCAAAATGTTTTATTAAATACAAATTGAAAAGCAATTCTGGACATTTCTAAATTGCTATTTTTACTGTAGTGCATACGACACTGATTCAGATTATGAACTGCTGGTGAGACGAAGAAACTACTTAGCAACTTTGCATGGATTCGCCGTGTAAGTGCAACCCGCAACACGATAGACCGCGATGGGGTCATCGCGGTACAGATCGAGGGGTTCGACGCAGTGCCTGTGACTTGCGACCTAAGTGTAGGGTTAAATACGTACTAACGATCACCTCTACTGTCCGAGCTCCTATTTCTACCTAACCAAACCTAACCTTTGCCTAGAATAACATACAAAAACGTGAAATCTATAATTAACATAAAATCGTCATAAATATATACATTTATTATTATTTAATATATTACATTCATTAATTTAAAAGCTAATTGCCATCTCTAAGTGCATCTATTAGTAATTTATATCCCTTTTTTATAAAATCGATAGATACGTAGTCGTTTACGTTTAAAAGCCGTCGTGGCACATCGTTTGGATGTAAACGCAACGGTTATGGATTCAATTCTCCCTCGTAAGTGTGAATTATTTTATTCGTCACTTGCTCTTTTTAACAAGACAAAGCGCAGCGTTGAGTTTCCACCAGTCAATAAGTAATGTCTCGAAAATTAGACGGTGTCTAAAAAATATTGCCCTAACAGTCGCTTTTATCTTCCCTGCTATATGCGGCGTACACTGTGAACTTACTTTTTATTATACTATCGTTAGAAGCATTCGTTTACGGATCTCTAGAAACTAGCCACATGAGTCGAGAGAAACAAGATGTGCAGAAATAGTGCATTATTTATGTCCATCATCCACTACAAGCTTAGACATGAGATGCTGAGTTTTGAAATTATACTTTTTTTTTATTTTTAACAAAAAAGGTGTGATAAGTAGAGACTAGTACAATGTCGCTGTTTTCTGTCGCTGGATGCGGTTTTTTTTTGTATTTTGTTTGCAACAGTGTTGGGTGAAGATATAAATAGCTAGATAGCTATAATAGCTAAGATAATAGCTATAAAGGCTATTAAAAAAATGCAAGCACATTCACTAGCAGAAGGAAGTAGGAAATTAAAAGTATTTCTAATAATTATTGCAACGCTGCGCCTCTTGGAAAGCATTCAAGGCTCTTATCACTAAACCGTACGTTCTTATCAAGCTACATACAACTCATGTACGAATTTCATATAATCTTAGATTGTTTTTTTTAGAATTTACACTTCTTAGTATGGAACAATCAAAAATGTTCAAAAATAAATGTTTTGGTGGCTAGAAAACTCAGCGGCAAGAATTAAATCTAATAATTTTCCGGAACAGTCTTTATCATATATGTGGCGTGTAACGCGCAGCAAGGAAACGTCTAAAACCAATATGTCATTGACAAATTACTAGATCTCTAACGAATCGAACGATTCTAAGTTTTTTTTCTTATTATTTATTAGTTTAATCACACTACAGACACTTGGTCCGTACCCTTTTTTTACCTTATTATTATATCTTATTTTCGTATTATATATATTAATTACATTATCATTTATATATACTATTATAATAATCAAATGTAATCAAATGGTTCAATTTGATACTTTGGCGCACCAGCCCAGAGGTGGAAACAGAATCATGTTATATAATTTTAAAAAAAAACATAGCTTTACTACATCTATAGCGCATCTCAAAGTGGACGTTCAAACAATATCAACTGCTAGAAATGTTTACAAATAAGGCTTGTAAGTTTATTGAACTCGTTTTTATTTTTTCATCCGCCGCCGTCATCGTCTCAAACAAAGCACTCATTTGATATTCGATTCTGTCAATTATATCTAAGTTAAGAGTTACTTTAATCGTGACTACTAAGTTTAGATATAGAATAAGGCTTTTAGGTCGTCGTGGCGCAGTGGCACACCGTCTGTCTGTAACCACGATATCCGTGGGTTCGTTCCCTATGCGAGGTATATAAATCAAAATGATTATTTTTAACTTATAGGCCAGCACAGTGCGGAACTGAAAATAAAATGAAATCTAATATGGCGATTTCTAATGTTAAATATTTTTTTGAATGTGATTTCTATTTCATAATATTGACAACGTTACGTAATGTTACGCATATTCGTAATTCAAGTCAGTTGTGTTTCATTGACTTATAGATCATTTTCACTACATTATATTTTAAAGTTTAAATTTTTATCTCTATTTAACGAAACTGATTCTTTTTTTTAATACTTAGATGGAATGATTATTTAATTGTTCTTTATGTCCTTTCGTGTAGTTTTTAGTAAGTTACTACTGTTGTTTTTATTTTTTTTTAATATTTTTCAAAACACTCTATTACCTCTTATGTATATTATCTATCTTTTTACGTTATATTTGTGACAGATTTGAATATACACCTATTTCTACAAAGTGCGGTACGATATTGCACACTATGTTGATGCAATAATATTAAGTCTTATTTAAATCACTTTAGAAAATATTTAGAATCATAATTTCCCCATTCACTTAAGACGACAATAACTCAACCTGCAATCAACACCGTTCGGTCAACGGACATGCCTGTAACTGAAAACTTTGAAATTAGCACAGTCAATAAAAAAAATCTAAATATGGGAAGTGCCTTAATAGTCCAGAAAGGTCGTGGAGTTATGAATTCCAGATATCTATTAACTTTTTTTATTCTTAATATTTTTTTTAATTTCACGATGTATCAGCAGGCAAAGGGAATCTGGAAACACAGTAATAATGTTTAAGTTAAAGCCACGCCGTTACTCATTGAGACATTTCCTTTCCCCACTTTCCGCCGATTTCTTGAAGCATTGTGTGTTGAGTTGCGGAACGCCGCGTTTTATCTCATTACCAGAGCTTTGAAATTAAAATAATAAATATTTCATTCTCCCTAGTGGAAATCGAACTTACAACCGTCGCGTTTACATTCGCACGCTTGTGCCCGTGCGCCACGACAAACAGCCTCAACGGATTTTAATTTTTTTTTGTCCTTAACCTAAAAGAAAACATTTTATTTGTAGCTTATTCCCTCAAATCAGGGTAGTCAGAAACATCCTAATATCAAGACACTCATCGTTTTCCGACCATATTAGAAACATGGCGTGTGAAACTAATCAGCAAAAATAAGCGTACATCTTAGATAAAAATAATAAGTGCCTTAGCTCATGCCGTTCTTTCTCTTGCCAGAGTAGTGTGATGAACCTATTCCCGCGAATGGGAATCCTACCACCATCACATTTACAGTCAGATGTTATTACATAATATGTACTGTACCTACTGTAACTGTATATACAAGTAATAAAAAATTGTACATAAAATTATTTATGAGGTCGTTGGGACTATGCGACGATTGTGAGTTTGATTCCCACTCGAAGCAATATAATCTATACTTATAATAAATCTGTAGAGAGGTCAATTCTGTACATGAAATATA
>DVQK01000121.1:0-14830 GCA_018231685.1 Heliconius clysonymus
ATTTATGTGTAATTTTCGCATTTATTCGCATCTATTTCGTAAATACGAAAATTCCGTACCTCTACCTATTAGGTATTTCCCAATCACAATCCTGAAATTGGTACAGAACCCTCTGCTGACAAGTCCGACACGCGTTGGATCGGTGTTTTTTCTTAAATACACTTAAATAAACATTTGTATACATCAAGCGGACGTAGCCGCACGGGGGCCGCTAGTAAATAATAAAATCATGTCAATATAAAGAATTGCAAGCGATAATATTATTACAAAATAAGTGTTTCATAGACTTGGCTGAAACTTAAGCTATCAATGTATGGATGTTCTCTTTAAATTGATAATGGTATTACATCATGAAAGTAATAATTATAGGTGAGAAAATAAATAATTGTGTTGTACAAGCGGGCGAAGCCGGGTCGCTACTAATACAAAATATTTAAATATTATAATATATCACATATATTGCAATATATTAATTTATTTATTATATATATTAAATAAATATACCATCAGCTTCACGCTGTATCCTGCACATAGCAGGATAAGCAGAGGCAACCTAGTGTTAATGACACTCTGTTACCCACTTTCCACTAAAATTAAGAGGCAAAGGATTTTGAGCGGCGGACCTCAATACTCAGAACGAAGAAATGAAAATATTAATGAATAATAATTCATTCACAACAAGTAGAGATTGAACCCATAACCGTCACGTTACAATCACAAATTTATGTCCCAGCACCACAACGGCTACTTTATAGTATAGTATATTTATAAAAAATAAGAGGCACAAGGGTGCATTTAAACTATTATTGATTTTTTAAATAGAGGTAACATGTTTCTTTTAAATTATTATGTAAGTGGACATTCGAAACCGAAAGGAGATATTTTTTTTATTTTTATATATCCCATATTATCCTGTTTTATATTCACTGTGATGTGTGAGGGTGTTGTTGCAGGGTAAGAACCTCATGCTGTACTTGTACCTCACCTGGAACTTGTACCCAAATGTTGATCCACTCTAATCCATCTCTCTATAAAACTAAATTCATTATGTATGATTGTGTAAGACTATTCTAGATAAATATTTTACTGTTATTGTTATAAAGTATAGGAATTGTGATTTCAATATTTTGTTGGTTTGTTGCTTGTCTTAGGTCGCCTACTTTTTTAGATGTCATGTTGGATGTGGAAAACAAAAAACTCTTACAAGCTAACGTTTAATAAATAATATTTACTTTTTTAATCTTGTTTTTTTATTGGGGTACACTTGTACCGCAGGGTTCATAAATGAAATTCTAATATGGGTATGGTTCTGGGGTTAACAAAACTATATTAGGATTTTTTTATACTATCTATAAACTTAAACCTATAAAATTTAAATCTATTCCTAGTCAAATTTATTAAGATTATAAGTATACATATAAAAATATAACTGTTAAGACTTTGTAAATGCAACTAAAGCATAACATAAATATAATCTATGTACAAAAGCATTTTTTTAGGGTAAGCAGAAAGGACCTAGTAGGAATAAATAAAATTGTGAGGCCATTTTTGGCTCAGGGGCACAAGTGTGTGATTGTAAACATGACTGGTATTGGATTCCATCCTCACTCAAGGAAATGATATATTTATTTAAATTTATATTTTCATTTCTTTGCTCTGTGCTGGGCAAAACACTTCTTACTCCATTAATGATGGTATCATGCGATATAATTTTATAAATTATACAATTTTTACTTATTTAGTTTTATATTTTTTTATGCATATATTTTTATCTTCAATAAATATCACATAAAAATACTCAGTTGTTAAATATAAAATATATTTGCCATACTACATTTGCAGTATCACAGAATCTGACTAAAAATTATACTTCCCACTTGAATTAATGAATGTATGAAATGTAATGAATTAGTACTAGTAACTCAACACTAGGTTTTCTCTATCTACCCTAATGTATACAGAACACAGTGGTTTAGCTATAAAACCAATACAGTGTTTATTTATTACTACTATATATAGAAAAACCTATAAAATTATATATCTTATATAATTCTATAATGATATGATTCCTGTATTAGTAGTATGACTCTTTTGAGATTCTATTTAAGTCATAAGAAATAAAATTAAACTTCTAATTCAACAATAATATCATTGTCCGTGATGCAATTTTATATTTTAAAAATAATGATTTAGAGTTAGAGAAAAAATATTAACTTTTTTTTAATATCAGTCAGTACTAAGAATTTTTTACTGATAACATCACTAGTCTATATGATAAGAAAATTGCTTTAAAGTTTGTCAATTTTTTTTTAATAATCAAAGAATTTTAAAAACATTTTATTTATGAAGTAAAGTATTAAATCAGTAAAAAATATCCTTTATTTTTGTTAAATTTTAAAGACAATTATATTTAAAAAAAATATATAAAACTTATGTATTAGTGGGCAGAACACTTAGATGGTTTTCAAGAGGCAGATTTGAGTTCTGCTAAGTTACTTTTTTTAAACATTTTTTAATACTCAGTGGTATAATACTATATTAAAGTTAAAATTCAAAAGACCCTAACCACCAGAACTTCATATGCAAAAACCTCACCTTCACATCATTTGATAACACAATTACTTTTCACATTTATAACATCATGTTAATCTGTAAATTTACATTGATAGTGTTATCTACATTCACAATTATTACTTCTAGAATACCTGCACTTGGATACTCAGTGTATTTTATTAAAAAACGAAACAAACAACGAATAGTTTACTAAGATCCTTTTCTGTTCTGTTCTTTCATTATTAGTTGCTATAATAAGATTTAAAATAGACAGGTGAATGTCACTGACCTGAGGTAAGTTGGCCGCGATCTGCCGATGTAACGAGTCCCGCTCTTTCTCCACGTCCTTTAGCCGGAGCTCCGTGTCTCCAAGACGTTCCTGCGTCTCCCGCAGACTTTCCACCAGCTTGTCCCTCTCATCTAACATAGATACCATGAGCTGCTCGAAATTAGCGTCCTCGCCGGAGAACTGAGAACTCCGCTGGCTGATACTGTCTTCCGATATGGTGGGCATCACGTCGCACATCATATTCCACATTTTAATTTAACATCAAACCAGAATATTTATCGTACACGATAGCTACACTGAACAACACAATTATTTCAATCACCGTTTTACATATGTTTCGGCACAAACGTTACCTAAATCTAGCGCACTGAACGCAAGGGCGTCGTTTTACATTGTCGTTGTATTCGTATAAGATGCTAGTCAAGTATTCGGGAGACATTATAGTTCGATATTTAGTAAGACACACCTAAAAGTAACATTACTCTCACAATTCCATACTAACTCGGCACAAGCGGCATGTCTGCCATCTTGGAACGGAACGTCACTCATACTACCAAAGATTATACCGTGTGTAGGATATAGTAGAGACAGATGTGCCACAATTATTACTATATTATTTGCACTTATTTTGTAATACGCGTCAGGAAATAGGTGAAATTGGATGTAATAATATATTAATTTAGTGAATATTCATTGGTAAAAAGTACCAATGTTAAGTTCATGGACTTTGCAATTGAAAATTGTTAAACAATACTTTGCTCTACATTTTGCTCTTTGTAATTATTAGTACATTCGATATAACACCACAGTGGAAGATTTCTAATACCAATTCAAAATAATTATCACTATTGAAATATTTTTAAATTAAGTTCATATTTAGAAGACGTAATTTTATGTTCTTCTTTATATTTTGTACTTTAATTTAAATATTTAATTTCTTACTACTTACTTTGCATTATTATAATTATTTAGGATATTCAAATATTTTCAAAATAAAAAAGAAAAAACATATATTTAAGTAAATATCTTGAATATATGATATACATTTTTAATGTCGTTAATTGCTTTATACTAAAATAAAAATATATATTCTTTTAATTTGAGTAAAATCTGAATACTTTCATTTTATTCAGAGAAGCATAAAATCAATAACGTTTCGAGATTTATAATATAAAGATACTTTTAATAATTGCATATACATATTGCTTAAAGCGTTTTGTCTGTTTTTACAAGTAAATCTTTGATACTATTTCTACGAATCTACGCTAGAGGTCATTACTAATAATTATGAATGAAATCCTTTTGTATTGTTTTTTCTGTTAAACTTGCATATAAAGAATACTATAATTTTAAGACTGTTATGAGAAAACGTAAATAAAACGATATTTTCTCACGGATATATCAAAATTAAGGACAATATTAAGATTTACTTTGAATAAAAAATAATATTTTTGCTATTGGCAGCATTAAAATGAAATTCATAGAGATTTCGAAAAATAAAAATTGATTATATTTCTTTTTGATTAAGTTATCACATGTCGTTTTTATTTATATGTAAGAACAAGAATATTTAACAATTTTAAATAAATTAAATATTATTTATAATTACCGTACTGTAGTTAAAATATGTACATTGGGTTTTATTTAATTATCTGTTATTTAAATGTCAATAAATTATATTATAATCTTTATTTTGAACGTCTGTGGAACTTAAAAATCGTGGTTTGTAATATTGTTCTTTTCCGCCAACTTTTCACAATATATAATATTTTTAAGTAATTTACGTAAAATTGATTACTAATAGTATTATAAAAATAATATATCAATGGTTTATTGTACGTGATATAATTATTTTGAATGCGGTTCCCTGCTCAACGGTTTGTTTTGTTTGCTGTTAGCAAAGTTGTTAGATGCCGAAGAAAAAAGGTCAAAAAAAGGCAAATAATGCAGGTAAAATGTCATTATATTGTAATAATAATAATAATTGAATAAAAAGTATGTACTTAATCTTTTAATAAGCATAATGTATCCATTTATGTATTTAGATATTATCATGTCACATATCTTATTGGAATAAAAATTTCAGATTTCACGTTAAATGACTGCGCAAACGCGCTTAAACCTGTTGGAAGAGTTAAGAAGTCAGTTACTTCTGAACCTGTTCCAGAGAAATCTTGGGAAGATTTAGAAGATGATGACTGTGATATAATTGAAGAAACAAATCCTGATGGCAGTAAGAACTTTGTGTATAAGAAAAAAAAATCTAAAAGTGAATTGGATAAAATAGAGGAACATACAGGCATTATATATCCTGAGATAGTATGGTATCTTATATCACCATATATTAAACCTGAAGAAATCAGCACTTTTGCTAGGATTAATAAAGCTACTTATTCTATTACTTTAAGGGAATCCTTTTGGAGAGCTTTATACAAGAGATATTGTCAAAACAGCCCAAAACTACCAGATAAATTGAAAATTGAGAATAATTATAAATTATATGGCTTAAAACAAAGGGTTATAAGAGCTTTATATCATACTTATGATGTATTTATAAAAAAAATTGTCCAGCAAGCGTCTCAAGAGAGCAGACCTCATAACTTGGTTAAAAGGAGGTGTGTTAATGTATGGTACTGCAAGGGTGCTACATATTGGTTTGTTTATTTTAAATTGAAGAAATCAAATATTGAAACAAGGGTAAAAACATTAAATTTTATTGAAGAACTAGCAAGAATTGATGCTAATCCGGAGGAGGATTCACAAATATTACAGGTTTGTGTGATGTAACATATTATTGTGCAATTTTTTTTATTTTTGTATGTGTATATATGCCTTCATATGTTTTTAACTGGCAACATATTTTATGTTATAGTAATAACAGTGACAGATATACACTAAGAATAAGAAATAAAAACCCCTTAAAAAGTCAATATATTTTTTTATATGTTTGAGTATATGTTTATAATAAATTTCTGCAATGTATTTTAAGTTTGCCACTAAAAAAAGTTATAGTAAAAACAATACTAACAAGTAAAGCTTATTTACTATTAATTTATAATTAAAGAATAGAAATATATGGACTTAATTAATTGTGATGTTGTATTGACAGCAGGAACTGTTCAGTTTCTTGATGGCCCTTTCAGTAGAACTGCTACTGGCTCAGAAGCTATTGCTAGCTGTATTTTTCATTTTGATTGAAAATCTTGCAATATTAAAAAAAATATTAAAATTATTTAAATTTTGATAGTATGAAAAAATCACTTTCATTTCTGATGAAATCTCTTTTGTTTTAATTGTATTGCATTTAAAGTGATGATGACAAAAACATTCTGTATATTATATTTTTAATAGCTTTATTATGTTTTCATAGACATGGGATTGGAATATTAAAAATCAAAAATTTATGTAATTTAACTGTATATTTAGTGCTATAAGATTAAGATTAATTTTTGGCCTTCATGGTGTGCTGGTGGAACTCAACTTCACCAATGTCGAAATATGAATGAAGAAGGTTAATAGAGATTGGTCAGTTAAATATACAAAAAATCTAAGTTAAGAAAGGTTTAACAAACAAGACTTACAACAAAATATATATACAATAAAATTTAATTGTATAAACAATACAAAAAATAATATTGAGTATTACTTTTTTAATTCCAGATCACCTGTCAAAATTTCTATGAAGTTCCACCATTAATGGGAATGACATTATCATCAGTCAGTGTTGTCTTATCACAAGGATTTAGACATCACAGATTACACCTAGGTTTTAACTCAGGCCACTATAATATATCTAGGAACATCTTTCCAGAATGTTCCGTAGTAATAGATACAGTTGTAAATATAATAGTTTTTGACTGGTGGCATCCAAAGTATCCATATTTTGATAGTAAACTGCCATCTTGCTTAGTAGACGAAGAAGCTTTGCCTGTGTTGAAAAAAGATTTTTTTTACGATATGTAATTGTGTTTTTATAATAAAATATTATATATTGTTACTTGTCGTTTCATTTTACATTTTATTGCATGATATCTTTTCACATTGTATCCTAGGATATAGCAGGATAGAGGAACCTATCACATAAGAGCCGATAGAAGCCAGACTTTCGTTATTTTATAAAGGCTGACAGTTTCTGTGCGCGTACATCTAACAATGGTTAGTACTATCAGGGAATATCCAGATACTTAGCATGGTTTTAACCCCCTGACAGACACTTCTAAATTTCAAGCGCCTAGGAATCCCAATATACTAAAGTGTAAAAAATATTATTTGCTCCTAATATGCTCGTAGGCGCTTATGGGATATATCATTTGGGGGTATCTGACAGAGTTATAACCATGCTGTTCAAGTGTCTGGTAATGGACAACGTCATTTCTAATATACAAAAAAAAATCTTTTATAAAATAATGAAAATATGAAAAATTATTCCTAAGAAAAATTGAATTAAAAATTGAGTTTTTTATAAATTTAAAACAATTTAGGTACTATTTTTTGCATCTTAGATACCCAATAACTGCCAAAGTAACCACCATCCACACTCCATATTCCCTGATAGTACTTACCAGTGTTGGGTGTATGCGCAGAGATACTTTCGGGCTTTATAAAATAACGAAGGTGTGGCCCTACTGTTCTACTATTGGCTAGTATTAATTTTCATCCTTCTAGACCTCCATAAATATTAATAGTCATTTTAGAAAATGATTTATTTAGAAATGGCTATGACCCTTAACCCCAAATCAATCTTGTTAATTTATTTTTTTAGCTTTACACTGCATTCTGTACATAGCAGAGTAGGCAGAGCGAATCTGGGAATCTAGTGTTCAGACACTGTTGCCCTTTAACACACTTCTGGTCTTCACTTCCTGCCGAATTCTGGGGGCATTTCGTGTTAAGTGGCGGAACGCAATACCGCACTTTGCTTTGTTGCCAGAGCGAAGAAATGAAAATATAAAATATTTAATTTCATCGAGTGGGCATCGAACCTACAACCTATCGCATTTACAGTCACACTTTGTGCCATTGCGTCATGATTGGCTTCATTACTTTAAGTACCACAAAAATATATGTTGTGGATTCAATTCCCGCTCGAGAAATGCGGCCACTCAGCACGCAATAGCTCCAGAATTTGGTGGAAAGTGGGGAACAGAATTATCTTAATAGGAACAGAGTGTATTAACAATAAGTTCTTAGATTTCCTTTCTTGATTTGCTACGTCAAGATGCTTCTTTTGTCATTTTCTAAATTCGAAATCGAACCTCTACACTGCCACGATATCTTCGTTACGTAATTACTTATTTTTGTTGTACAAATAAAATGTTGTTTTCGATTAATCTTGACCTTTTAAACTATTGTTGTTTTATGATAAAATCATATTCATTGACCGTCCGTAGACCGTATAACATATAGCAAAGTGTCTCAGAGCTGAGCGCTTGTGAACGGAATCATGTCTGTTCGTGTTTTATTTATTTTTATATTTGTTACAGTGAGTATTTCTCATATTTATTTTGTATGTTCTTAAATTTGTCTTTATAATTAATCTTGAAAGTAGGGTTTCATAAGATTTCGTTGTTATACTTAAGTCGAACGTTTAAAATATATTAATGAAAGTATCTAAAGCCTCTATTTATAAATCTGAGATTGTTCTTGAGATTCTCAAAGGAAAATTATTCTTATACTTATTTAGAAAACGTATAAAAATTTGAACATAGCGGGTCTCGAACCCGCGCCTCCTGGTAACCAACCTGGTCCAACAACAATAATCCAAACAACAATAATATATATTTTTAAATAACATTGCAGGCATGTCAAGCGAATATTCAGGTTTCACCGCCAGTCAGATGTGGATATTTACCTCGAGCTGTGAGTAATTTATTGTGTTGCATTTTTATTGAGGTCATGAATATTTAAAAATATTACTGGTAGTGGGTTCGGTCCCCACTCGAGGAAAAAAATATTTATTTAAATTTAAATTTTTATTTCTTCGCTCTGATATCGAGTCAAAGCGAGGCGTTCAGTTACGTTACATTACACGCAATGCCTCCAGAATTCAACGGAAAGTGGGAAAGGGAGTGTCTTAACACAAAGTTTTTTGTTCTGCCTACCCTGCTGTGTGCGGAATACAGCATGAAGTAAAAAAACATATTAGAATATTATAGAAAAAGTAATAAAAATCATATTAGAAGCCATTATAGTTGTCAGTCAATTCTGTTTATTAGATCAATAATCATGCAGTTTAAGCGGGCGAAGCCGCGGGCGAACCGCGAACAAATATATGTATGTAACTAAACTAGCATCTTGTAAAATTGTCATTATATGTTTTCTTGAAACCCACGCAAGAGTAGTGATGTGATGGACACAAGTACCAATCATCTCACGACGTTACAATTTATATATAGTCTTTCTATATACTTATCTAGAGGCCAGTCGTGGCGCGGGTGCACAAGTATACGAGTGTAAACGCGACAGGATGTAGGTTGTATTCTCACTTGAGAAAATTAAATATTTAATATTTTCCTTTCCTTGCTCTGGTAACGAGGCAAAGCGTTGATTATCGCCACTCAATTGGGATAGTTGCCAGGTTCCCTCTGCATACCCTGCTAAAAAAAATTAGTTTCCCCACTTGTATTACGACAAAGCAGGGTGATGAGTTTCGCAATGTTTCGAATAGATAGTGGAAAGCGGGCAATGGAATGTCTTGACTCAAAGTTCTGGCTATATCTGTATATATAGCAGGAAAGCGTGAAACGGTTTCTTTAGGCGTGTATGAAATTAATGACTTTCCCATTTACAATAGAAAGTATTTACTTATACAATTAGTTACTTTTATAAAAATATTATTTTTTCTGTTTAAGATACATGAGTGTATTGGCTCGCCCCACATTGTGAAACCGGAAATTTCTGCTCAATGCAGTAAGAGTATTAGTGAGGTAAGATAGAGACATTGAATAGATGATAAGTAGGATATTGCTAAAAACGTGAAAAAAATCTTTCTAGATTTTTTTTTGTGAAGTTTTGTTTTTTTTTCGTTATATATTGTATTCTACAAATCAAGTCACTTCATATGATATGAATGTTAGGTGGGCTAATGGAAACGGAGTGTCTTGTCACTAGGTTCCTGCGTTCTCTCTGCATACTCAGCTATTCTTTTAGGTTATTATATGGTTTTTAGAGTTCTGTACCTTTTATGGAAAAAAGAAACCCTTATAAAATCACTTTGTTGTCCGTCTGTCTGTCTGTCAAGAGCTTTTGTCTCAGGAACGCTCGGAGATATAAAAGTTGAAATTTAAACCATATACCTAGATATACGGCCCATGATTTCTTGAAAAAAAAAACGTATTTCATCATTTACTTAAAAAAATAAGATATGGCCGTTTATATAGCAAAAAACGCGTATTTCGGCAATATAAAATTCAGTTATTAGAATACTTCCGGTCAACCTAAAAAAATGAAATTTGGCAGCTAGCATTTACAGGTAGTACTAGTTCAGGAAAAAACTCTTAAAACTCATTACTGGTTAAATGGTAAAAAATAATAGCCTTAAAATGGGGGTGCCGCTAGTTGAAGTGATGAATCAGATGAAAGTGCTCTGGCTAAGCTAAGCCTGAATTTCAGAAAAAGCGTGATACCTCCAATTTTTAACGGAACCCTCGGTGGGCGAACCCGACTCGCGCTTGTCCGGTTTTTAATATATAAAAATATATTAAAAAACATTTAATGGCCTAAAGGACTATTAAGAAGTTTTTTTTAAACTAAATTATCAATATTGTATAGTTTTAAATTTTCTACCAGATACTTTGACTGATTCAATGTTACTGCATTGCAGTCACATATTAGTAGCAGATTGGTGCCAATATACAGTTGAAACTTTAAAGGGTAGGGACTAACGTAGATCAGTTGGAACAATCTGATCAACGGTAGTTGTGGGTTCGATTCACAGTATAGGGGTATATTTATAATTAAACAATGTATTTCTTTAGTCGGATAAGGCAAAGTGCCAAAATAGTTTCAAGCATCAACCAAATAATTACACGTTGAATTTAGATTACAAAAATATTTATATATTAATTATAAAATTGATGAGCGCAGCTGCACAGCGCACGGCTGCTGAAGCGCGTTTTAGTTATTTTAACTTTTTCCCCTTTACCTAAAACAAAAAAAATATTGGGTACCTATATTAAATCTAATTCTATTATTACAGTGTGAGCGCATGACATGCGTTTTCCAAAAATCTGGTTGGATGAACGGCAACGCAGTAGATAAGGACAAAGTCAAAGGTTACTTCGACGAATTTTCCAAAGACAACCCCCAATGGGCGCCGGCGGTGAAGCACGCGAAGGCAGCTTGTTTAAATGTAGACCTGCCTAGCCAAGGGGTGTATCTAAATTGTCCAGCTTACGACATTTTGACTTGTGTTTTTAGTGGTTTTATTAAGGTAATATACGTATATTCTGTAATATATATTTTTTGAGTTGTTCTTGAGGCCGTCGTGGCGCAGCACAGCGTCAGCAGCAGATTTAGCGCTTTGATTGTGGGAGCTATTACCACTCGTGGGAATCAATAATTTTTATTCTGAGGCCAGTCGTGGGGCAGGGGAACAAGCGTGCGATTGTACGTGTGACAAGTTGTGAACTCGATTCCTACTTTAGTAAATGAAATATTTAATATTTTCATTTGTTCGCGCTGGTAACGAGGCAAGTCGCGGCGTTGAGTTCCGCCACCTAACACGCAAGACCACCGGAATTCGACGGAAAGTGGGGAACAGAAGCGTCTTAACACTAGGTTCCCAGGGTCGCTCTGCTTATCCTACTGTGTGCGGGATACAGCGTGAAGCTATTATTTACTTATTATTATTTCTTTGCTCTGGCAACAAGTTGATTTTCAATAGTTTTAATAAACGTATAAAAATTTGAACGTAGCGGGATTTGAACCCGAGCCTCTTGTGCTCTTGGACGGTTTCCAAGGTTTATTTTTCTTTCCTAAGTGACTTAAAGGAATAACACTTTAAAATTGATAAAAGTTAATTTTTGGCACTTAACAAGCAACCTCTCGAAAATTAGGCGAAAAGTGAGGCATACAGCGTGAAGTTAAAATAATAAAAAAATCTTTATTTATTTTTTATATTAAATAAATAAATAAAATTCTTGGATGCAAACTGCATTAAAAGTTGGAATATTGTAATTTATGGGAGATACGATATCTCTAGAGAATATTGTACCCGCGTCGTAAATTAAGTTTGTGAAAATAATTAAAACAACATAAATCAGATACCTACTTAATCGAGGTGAAAATCATTCTTAAATCAAATTCTTATTTCCAAAATGAGTAGAAAGTATAGAGCAGAGTGTCTAAAACTCTAAACACTAAATTTTATTTGTTTCAGAACGCTGAACCGGATCAGTGGTCATCATCAGAATCATGCAGCTATCCTCGTCAGTTCGCATCTGCGTGTCCCTATTGCCCATCTGATTGCTTTGCGGCTCAAGTGCCTATAGGTTCTTGTAATGCTTGCCTTGCTTTACTTAGGTCTGCTTAGTGTTTTGAATAAATGTTTTTTTTTATATTTTATATGTATTGTATTGTATTTTATATAGATTTTTCTTAACCTTTTATCGTTTTTTTTTACCCACGCCAATAGGAATTTCGGGAAATACTCTCTTAGTGCTGTTCGATTTCCAATCGAGGAATTGGAATATTTAATATTTTCATTTTCTCTTTTCAAAGTGGGGAATGGAAGTCTTAATGGAGAACGGAGTGTTTTAACACTATGTTCCCAGGTTCGCTCTGCTTCCTGCCATGTGCTGGATTCGCACAGGGAACCAGGGAAAAGTGACAATAAAATAAGTGATATGAAAGAAAAGGAAAACAAAATAAAACTGAATGCGTCGTCATTTCTTATAAAGAGGATAGGCATATAAAAAATTAGCAAATTGTACAGTTTTAATACTAGTACAGTTTGCTTATAAATTAATTGAAGAATATTTTTACATTTTAAAAGTGTTATTCCAAACTTGGAAAGAAACACTTTTTTTTTTAAAAAGGTGTAAAATAACCACTACGATAAAAAAATTACGCGTTTTCTGAAACATAAATATTAAATAATATTAAAGTTAGAATAAGAATAATAATATAAGACGGATAAAAAACATACTAAACTGCATTATATGACATTCATAAAGGATATCGAGCGCAATTGTCACGAGTTCTCCTCGCCCACGACCGCGCTTGCGCGGGTTCAGCACATGCGCGTGGCATGACATGTGTCAAACATAGTCATTCCACCCCGACTAGCTTGACGTCACCGGGCAAAAGATATTATTAACGAAAACTGTTAGAAAAACATGTAAAAAAAGGTAAGTTAGTCCAAATTTCTCTACTTTTTACATCTCTGAGTTATTTTCAACAATGTTTGAATAAGCATTGTATTTTAGAACTATAAAAATGGTTAACTTTTCATATTTTTGTTAAAAAACATACTAAATTAGGTTTTATCTTACGTTTGACTTAACAGGTAGAGCCACTTGGCTGTTCGAGTAGGTCTATGATGAATCATTGATCTTAGATCTATTTTTAGAATCGTAATATCTGCCCATTATCTAACATTGCGCCTGCCTGGTGACCTTTCATCTTAATTCTGATCTGTTAAATTTAATTTCACGCCCACGTATGTATATGGTAATGGTTTCTTTTAAGTGTATTTTTTTTAAATATCCTGATTCATTTATTTATTTTTGTATGCTATAAATTTTTATGTCATTTTACTAGTAAAACTATACTATGAGATTGATTTATAATAATATCTATATAATATGAAACTCTTCCGTTCCTCATTGACTGACAGACACCGTACAGACGAAACTATTAAACTTAGAAAGTAAGTAGGTTAGGGAGTGTAGGGGAGTACTTAAAAAGGTTTTCTCGAAATTCCGACGGATACAGGGAAAAAGGATTTTTCCATTTTACGTCTTAAAGTTTACGTAAACATAGCTGCTGGCGACGACTAGTACGCGTGATACAGGATGGAGTTGATTGTATATTTACACTGCACGTGACACCATAGTGCAGTTGACATGACACTAACTTCAACTTAGACGAATTGTTTGGAATTCATTTGAAATATAAATGTTCATATCTAAAGAACATCTACTTATACTAAAATGACATGAAATTCTCAATCTCTGAGTTCATTTAGTTTAGTTTATCCAAAATGTATACGAAATACGCAAAATAAAAAAAAACTAAATAAATTAAGAAATAAAAAAAACCATTACACCATTTAACATTTAAATTTTCTTGTGAAAAAAACAACAGTTTTCTTGTGAAAAAAAAACCAGTTTATTTACAATACATTATCTTATCAGATAGCCAGTGATAACAGTTCAATAATGTGGATGATGCGGCGAGCACTGTGTGCGTGTTGTCGTTGTAATTAGTGTTTGTTTACTCATTCATTTGTTTTCGTTATAATAAAATCATTTCAAATTAAAAAAAGAGAAATTGTGTCACGTTGGAGAATGTGAGAAAGGTGTACTGACAATGTATTACAGTGTTACAAACAGATTTTGTAACTTCTTACAGTCCAAGTGTGGTCAGTATGTATTAGATAAATAGTTTTGGATTCATTTGTCAATATTATTTAAAAAATATATAAATAATTTAAAATAAAAAATATAAAACTTTCACTTCAGTTCTTATGAAATCAGTTCTTAAAAAATAAAAAGTAAAATATCAAGAATTAAAGTAAAGATTTTAAAACGATGGTAGAAACGTGAAAAACGGACTATCTTGTCACTAGGTCTCAATGCCTAGCTTGCTATATGCAAAAAATGCATGACGTCACGTCACGTCACGTCTCCGCTGTACAAAGTGGTATTTTATTACGAAATAAAATAACGTTACACAATTGTATATTGAAAATAATTTAAAAAAAAATAAAAAAATTAGCTTCACGCTGTATCCCGCACACAGCAGGGTAGGCAGAGGAAACCTAGT
>DVQK01000122.1:0-14805 GCA_018231685.1 Heliconius clysonymus
ATTTTGTATTATTTTTTAACTTTGTGTATGATGTTTCTTTGAGTTTTATTGTTAACCTTACTGAGATGGTTTCGATCATCACCACTCGGGCGAATGATTTTATTTATTTTCTTTTTCTCGCTTTGGTAGAAGAAGCACGGCGTTGAGTTTCGCCACTTAACACGCAACGCCGATTCCGAAATTCAGCAGTGAATTGGGAAACCAGTATTAACATTACGTTCCCTCTACTTAACCTACTATATGCTATATACGAATACAGCGTGAAGCTATTTATTTTTTCTTATTAAATATATAATACGCTAAAATCATTTATTTTTAAGATGTTACACATAAATATAATATACTAATTAGTTATATAACAAGAGTCTATTGAAGATAATATGGTGAAAGTTCTTAGTGTTTAAATAGTAGTAAAACAGTTAATTATTCGAATTAAAGCTATAATTTATATTAATTAAATTGATATCATAATTAATAACGACTTGTTTGTAATTATGTAATTAATTAAAGAAATGTAAAGTTAATTTTAATTAAGATGTTAAGTTTATTTTCTTCGTTATTGTTGAGGGACTATTTATTTTAGTGACTTAACACTAGGTTCTCTGTCTATCCTGCAATATGCGGGATCCAGTGTGGAGCTGAATATAAATAAGTCTATAAGATTTTTATATATAGAAATAAATTCAATATGGTAATTGTTCGTTCGGTTTCCAGGAGGCGCGGGTTCAAGTCCCGCTAAGTTCAAATTTTTATACGTTCTAAATAAGTATTTTTTTCTTTCCTAAGTGTGGATTAGAACTTTAAAAATATTTAAAATAACGATATATTTTACGAATTTATTTTTTGTTTACCAGGAGCAACAGCAATGTTATCAGTGGGCAGCGGTTTCGGGCGTCCGACCCGCGCCTCCACGCCAGCTGTCATCAACTATCTAAAACCAAACGTACAGTATGCGCCTAAACAGCCTCAAGTACAGCCAAGATTGAAAGTGAGTTTAGTCACTTTAAATGGTTTTTTTGGACACCATATTAGACAGTTGATGTTCGTTGTTGAGGCCTGTCGTGGCACAGGGCATAAGTGTGTGACTGTAAACGCAACAGATTGTGGATTCGGATCTCGACTCGATAAAATGAAATATTTAATATTGACATATCTTCGTTCTGATTTTGAGGCAAAGCGCGGCGTTGAGTTTCACCACTCACGGAATGCCTCAAAAAAATTTGGTGGAAAGTGGGAGACTAGAGTGTTTTAACACCAGGTCCCCCCCCTCTGACTGCCTTATTATACTTTTATCTAAATAACACTTATATGAACTTTTAAAAATGTATTTATTACTAAAAAACATTATTATTATCCTAAGCTTGAATTAACATGTTGTTGTCATTTTTCCTCTTTATTATTTACCAACCAATTCAATTAGTGAACATAACTATATGGGACCATATGGAAATATGTCATTAAATACATTGAAAACTATAATTTTTGTTGTGTGAATGTGTTTGTTGAGGCTAAGTTTGATAAAATATGTTATGTAAGTAAACATGTAACTTGGAATGAACAGAGTGAGTCAGTCACTATGATCCCGCTTCCCATTTATATGATGAAAACAATTACCGTTCGACTACCATGATAAAATAAAATGGCTGCTTTTTTTTAAACTGATTTCTTCACTCATTCACACCAAAATATCAATAAAAGAACAGAAAAATTAACAAAAAATGTTTCATTTATGTAGCTGGTAAGCCAGCAGCCTCTGGCCATTCCCGGCCGCCAGTCTCCCAACCTGTCTCCGATGCCAGGTGGTCCACCAGCTCAGTTCCAGCGTCTGAAGGTGGAGGACGCCCTGTCTTATCTTGACCAGGTCAAATACAAGTTTAATACGCAACCTCAAGTGTATAATGATTTTTTGGACATCATGAAGGAGTTTAAGAGTCAGACGTGAGTATACCATTAAAAACAAAAATGTTTTGGTGATTTTGTCTTATTTTTTGGATTTATTGATAAAATTGTGTTGCAAGTGTATTTTTTTATATTTTCATACTTAATAGTTAATAATTTTGTAGAAATATAGGTATTTTAAGATTCTCAATAATAAACAAAAACATAAGTGGATGACATTATTATGTCCAAAATAAGATTTTTAGAAAATAAAGCTAATTTAATGTTTTTAACAACAAATTAAACTGTTAAATATTATAATAGGACAGGAATTGCACAATTATATATTTTTTTAATTTTATTACAAAAAAAACCGGATATAATTTCTTTACTTGCAATAAAAGGGAATTCTTCACTAAAATGATGATAACAATTACCGTTTGACCACCATGATAAAATTAAATGGCTGCTTTTTTTTAAACTGATACCACTTTATCAATCCAGCTAAATATCTAAAAACCCTAAAAACCCAATTAATCCATAGTATTTCTTTCAGGATCGACACGCCGGGAGTCATAAATAGGGTGTCTGACCTGTTCGAGGGTCACACGGAGCTCATTGTGGGCTTCAATACTTTCTTACCACCCGGATATAAGATTATTGTGCAGAGCAATGGGAAGGTTAGTGTGGGTTCCTTTGATGTTATTTAAATTATTTTTTAATTAATTCAAGTAAATTATATTACTTAACTAATTTGAACATGTAAAAAATATTTATTACATTTTTTTAAATATATTTATTTAATTGTATACGAATTGCACAATTATATTCTTTTATTTAAAGTTTGTAAACAATGAACCAATATATAATGGGACTTAATTGACATATATAATTATAAGAACAAAGCGTGTAAAGAAACACGTGGTTTCGTAACAGAACACTGGTTCATCTTAACAATAACTTGTATTTCCAAACAGGTATCAGTATCAATGCCATCGCCAACCGGTGCCAACTGCCCAGTACCGAGCGTGGGTGTGGGCAACGTGGGTGTTGGGGTGGGGGTGGGGGTTTCCAATGTGGGAGTGAGCAGTGGTGGAGTGCTCCTTGGTGTTCATCACACACAGCCACAGCCTCAGCTGGTGCATCTGATGCCCGTGCCGCAGTGAGTATTGATACGAATTCAATTTTTATGTAGATAATAAATACAAAGCAAGAGGTTGGTGTATGTGTCATTATAAATAAATATTATTTTAGGAATATAATCTTTAACATAAAATAATAATAATAATAATTAGCTTCACGCCGTATCCCTCATAAAGCAGAGTAGGCAGTAGAAACCTAGTGTTAAGATACCCTGTCCTCCACTTTCCGCCGAATTTTTATAGGCACTGCGTGTGCGTGGCGAATCTCAACGTCGTGCTTTGGCCTTAGTGACAGAGGGAAGAAATTAAAATATTAATAAATAAAAAATAAATAAAATATAAAATAAACAAGCAGCCCACATGCGGCATCTTTATTCTGATTCTAAATCCGTGTTTTTGCGTGAAAGTGAAACAAACATCCGTCCTCACAAACTTTTACGTTTATGATACGTACATACAGTACGATTATACGTGCAAAAAAAATTATATTTTTTTGCTTACAATCCTTCTGTAGGTATATACATATAACAGTAAATAACAGGTGATATCTATGACGCGACAAACGTCACGTACGCGTTTAAATATGGCGTCACATAATGTATGGTATGGTTCTTTGATTATGGCGTTCCGAGTGTGCCAGTAGAGCACATATCACTTCGCCAATGTCACGTTGTGTGGAGAAGACACCACATAATGTAGCAGCGCCTTAATCAGATTCAAAAATATTAAGTAATAATGGAATTTTTGTTTTAAATAAATTGGTAAAAAACTGCTGTATTTTCTCAAAGCCTATCTGCCTACCCTGCTAAGTGCAGGATATAGCATACAGCTAAAAATAATGTATATTAATAAAAGCAAGCATGTGAAACAATGCTATTGCAAAAGGTTTACTATAGATGGATTTTTTAGTATTTATGAATAATTTCTTCAATAGACAATGCACAATACGTCAAAAAGTCTAACTTCAGAGCGGTCACGACTCGTCGACCGTACTGCAACTGGATCAAAAGTATTGACTTAAGAGTTACACTAAAATGATGAAATTAATTACCGATTGATAACAATGATAAGAACTTGCGGCTGCTCTATAATGAGTTCTGATAATTATTACCGTACCACTTTCTTTTACCATTTATTTTTATAAAATACTAATATATATATAAAACTTGCAGGTCTGTCAGTACAGCGATAGTGCACAATTTGTCTGTGAATGCGAGTCCAGCGAACACATTGCATCATATATCGCAGGCGCATCAGCAGATTGAAGCCGGGACTATACATCATGCTCCAGGTTTGTAATTTTTTTTTATTGTTGTATTTTTTTTATATTTTTTTAGTATCTTTAAATGGTTTGTGGAGAGATTTCTAACAAAATATTTAAAAAAATCAAAGTAAAAGAGGCATAATTTTAAGATTGAATTTGAGATGTGATTCTTATAAAATTAAATAATAAAATTAGTATTGCCTATTCTACTTGTATATATTTTTTTATTACTTATAAATTATAGGGAATCACTGTTCATTACGATGTCGTCGCGACATTGCTTGTTGAGAAGAACAACTCAATGCTACACTTTGTCTTGTCACCCGAGCAAGGGAACGAAAATATTGCCATTAGGGTAACCGCAGATTGGGAATTGAACCTACAACCGTTGCGTTTACAAGCAGACGCTTTACCTTTAATGTTCTGAAAGCATTTTTTATAACAAGTCTTTAAATTATAGGTACAGCACCAAGTAGCGGTGCGGGACACGCCGGTGCGGCTGCGGGACAACCAGTGGAATTCAATCATGCCATTGAATATGTCAATAAGATTAAGGTATTTTTTTTTTTTTGTGTCTGTGTGTGGTGTTAAGATCCGCCTCAAAAAATAATGTTATATTTGTCTGCTAAAATAAGAATAATGCGTTTTCTTATGTAATATATCTTTTAGAAAAAGAGAGATTATTTTGTTAAAAAATTATAATTGTTATTATTTTCAGAATAAATATATAAATATCAAGTTATATAGAAGTAAAATGATGAAATAAGGAATTTTTGTAATGCATGTGGTCTCGATTTCTACACAGGGAAAAATGAATTATCATTTTCTCGCTCTAGTAACAAGGCAAAGTGTGGCGTTGAGTTCCGCCACTCAACATGCCAATGCCTCAAGAATTCGACGGTGCGTTTGGAATGGAGTGTCCTACCTAACATTAGTTTTCCCTGCATATCCTGTTATTACGAGGTATACAGTGTGAACATAAAAAAAACATTGGTAGTAAGTCAGAATGTCTGTCACTCATTTTACTCATCATACAAATGTTTTGAGTGTTCCCTGGAAAAAAAACGTTGACTTTTCTCTTCATTGTCTTCTTATATTTTTAAATTTATAAACTTTATTTTTAATGAAAAAATATTTTCCCCGTTTAGTCCCGCTTCTCTCGTCAGCCGGACAAGTACAAGCGTTTCCTGGAGATCCTACACGCGTATCAGCGTGGGCACCGCGACGTCAAGGAACCGCAGGCCAAACAGCAGACCGAGCAGGAGGTGTATGCGCAGGTGGGTGGTGACTTTAAATACGTATAAATATAAAGGTGGAAATAAGTTTGTGGCGTTTAGTTACGCCAATTTTGGCCCATCCTTCTATATGCGGGGCTAAACGTGAATTTGTAAAGATACAAAAGATGCTAACAAATGTATATGAATTCCGACGTTTCTTGATATAAGCGTATGGCTTAATTGGTTTGATGCTGGGATAGTAATTAAGCAGTGCGGCTTTGGATCCCGCTATTTTTGAATTTTCATATATTCCTAAATATTTTTGTAAATAATATAGTTTTGGTATCAACAGGTGGCTAAGCTTTTCGAGAATCAAGACGACTTGTTAGCGGAATTCGGACAATTTCTGCCTGATGCTAAAGCGGTCACGAAACCTGTGCATATCCCGACCCATACACGATCGCCTCCACCGCAGGTAATTAAAATATGTTGTTTTCAGATAAAACATGGCGTTGAGTTGCACTACTCAATATAATAAAAGAGTATTTTGACACTATCTTCTCTCTACCTAATCTGCTATGTGGCATACAGTATGAAGTTATAAAAATTGTCTTTCTATTTATTGTTAATATTACAATAATTGTTGGTTGATATTTTAAGTTTCTTGTTTTGGTCTGAAATTTTCAATTTCAGAATGGAAATACTTATTAAAATAGATAAAAACTAGGTTTGTAAAAAAAAAACAAATACAGTACAAATTCAGGTTGAAGATTGAGAATGCAGTGTCTTGGCACTAGGTTCTTTCTGCTATTTGTGGTATGAAAATAAAAAAATAAAATCTATTTAATTTGTTTATATTAAAAAACGTTTTTTTGTGTTCAGTGTAAAAGATTGGATTTGGCTAAAACTGTCATTGATAAACTTGTTTACAAAATACCTATAGTAAAATATAAAATAATATTTTATATCATGTGCCTTTGCCATAATTGGCATCAAAAACTTAAAAAAAAGCTTATTTATACTAATGATACTCACATGGTGATTGAATACTTATGGGAGTGCAATCAATGGCAGCAAAAACTCCAGGAAAGCCACTAATTTGATACAAGTTTTCTGCACTCTCTTGATGTACTATATAAAAATGGCTATATAGAAGCTCACTGCAATTGCTGATAATAACTCCATAACCCTACAAGAAGTATCATTCAATTAGTTTTTTTTTTCCTTCTTAACAACATAAAATATCAATGCAATACTGCAAACCGACAATATTGTAAAGAAAACCCCAAAACATTTCGGATGGCAATTAGTAAATGTTTATGCTATCAAACCAAATGTCAAAATTGACAAATCGTTTATACAAAAATTCTATCCTCCTGTCTATTCCCTCAAAGATAGATTGATTTAAAAGATTTAAAGTTAAGTACTTTGATTGGTTATTGGAAAGTTATACACAAAAAATTTATTGTCAGATTGAACTATAGTTGTAATTTACGGATTAGGATTGACTATTAAAATCTATATCATTCTTCACATCCCCATTTGTTGATATCCAGGTCTATGCCTATTTTATATTTTTTCTTGAATTTAGTGTTCATTTTTTTAAAGCGTAAGTGTTGGCTAGGATAATGTGTCCAGTCCGTTTTCATTTCTTTTCTGTGCTGTAGTCTTTTCTCTTATTTGACTATTAAAATCTCATTTTCCATTTTCACATTTTTGTGTGAATTGTATGTATATAACATGTGCTATTATATATATTATATATTGTTTCGTATTTCTGTTCTTGCACTTTTTATTTACTCACTCATTATTACCTTCTCTTATCACACTTAATTCAACCATTACAGATGTGATGTGTTCATAGTTTTATGTTGACTTACGAAAGATACTGTTATTATTTTACTTTGTTTACTTTATTATAATGCTTGAGAGTTCAGAAAACGTGTCACTTGCTAGATGCACTGAAAGTCCAAAAATAAACCAAATAATTGAAATACTTTTTTTTCCATCCATCTAGCCTCGTCCAGAAGTGGAGCCTGAGCGGTTTTCGAACACCCCCGTGTCGCCCCCTCACGTACCTCTTCCCCAACACTCTCAACACCCTCCGCACCCCCAACACACCCAGCACCCCCAACACCCACCCGTGCACGTGCAGGCGCCGGCTCATGCTCATCATCATGTTCAGGTTTGTACACATATTGTTATTATTTAGAAATTCATGGAATTGAAATTGTAATTTTGTGAGGACTATATTATACTATTACTATATATAAATTTATTATTTTTCTAACATTATTTTTTAATATTTTTTGGTTTAGATTATAATTTTGAAAATAGCTTTCATTATTCAGTTCAAAATGTGCTCACAAAAGTAAATATGAATAAAGGATATTTTGAATTTGTATGCGATTTAATAATAAATACACAATTGCACTAATATTTTAATTAAACAATATTTTCTTTCCCCTAATAGCCTCTCCCGAAACATACAACAACCACAACTGTTCCACCCCAACATCATCATCTCAAGAGATCACCTAGTTTTGGATCTTCTACACAGATTGGTTAGTTTATTTACTAAATTATTGTTTACATTTATATTGTAATACTATAAAGGCATAAAAAATAATAACATAGTTTATAAATAGTTTGGTAGGTTGTGGGTTCGATTTACGCTTTCGGGAATAAATTATTTTCATGCTCTTGTGAATTAGTGATAAAAAAAAAACAAAAAAAACCTGAAGGCTAAAATAAAATTGAGATACTTTACAATAGATTCCTTATTATTGTAAATAATTATTGTCCATTTTCTTCCCTCAGCCTCTGGAGCACCACCAGCCAAGAAGCCTCGTTCAGCAATCCCATCACCAGCTCCTCTAAGAGATGTGTCATATGCAGAAGCAGCTAAGCTAGCAACCGCCAGCGATTACAATTTCTTTGACAAGGCACGCAAGGCCCTGAGATCTCAGCATGTCTATGAGAACTTCTTAAGGTAACTTGTTTTTTTTTAATTATTAGTTTTAAGATGAATATTTGGTAGTGTTTTTGAAGATTTGCAGTATAAAGAGTTTTGTATCTATCTTAATGTGATGTGGAAATATATATGGAATACAGCATGAAGTAAAAATAAAGAAAAATATTTAAAGAAATATGATATCAATTCTCTTGTTCAGGTGCCTCCTGCTCTTCACCAACGAGATAATATCATCATCGGAACTGCTCCTCATGACGGAGCCGTTCCTCTACAGGCATCCGGAGCTCAAGAAGTGGTTGCAAGACTTTGTGGGACCAGTGTCACCACCTAACACACCCACAAATACTCATGCTGGTGGGTTATTATTTTATACTGTTCTTATTACTTGATTTTCTGTAGGAAATATAATGACATATAAGATGATTTGTGAGTTCATGTCTGTTTGGCAGAGACATTCTTACTCAGGAAGTATTGGTTTGAATGACTTAAATTTGGTACCTTTTTGTTTTATATAGGACTCAAAGATCTTTGAAAAGTATAACTTAACAACAGAATTTTGAATTTGAGAAGGATTATTAATATTAAATAAAAGAAAAACAATTTTTGGAGAAATTTTAAATAGTATTTTCTTAAAGCTCTTCAATAGAATAAAAATAACTTCATGATTTAGGAAATAATAGGATAATTGACAATTGGGATACAACTATTGCAAGTTCAATATATCTCATTGGTTTCCAAATATATTATCTATAGGTGTTGGTTACCTAAAAATTATAATATCTAAATATTTTCTTTCAAATTGCACCAGGATACAACAACTTTAGCAGTTCAAGTGGGCTCCTTGGATATGAAAGGCGGCTGGAGACAAAGCGATATGAGCCTCTTGGTGCTTTTGGAGCTCAACTCCGGCATGATAGGCCTCAGGGAGAGGCTGCTATGGATATAGGTAGATTTTATGATATATTACTAATAAACCATTTAGTATGTTATTTAATGATGTGTCAAGAACACTTAAATATACGAAATTATTTATAATTCTGAAGAAGGGCACAATCGTGTGACTGTAAACGCGACAGATTGTAGGTTCGATTCCCATTCGACAAAATGAAGTATTTCATATTTTCATTTATTCACTCGCTATGGTGTCAGCAAAGGCGGCGTTGAGTTCCTCCTTTAGAATTCAAAACACTAAATTCCCAGGTTCCCGCCGCATACCCTGCTACATGCGGGAGATTCAGCAGCTGAAAAGAAAAGAAAACATTTGCAGAAAAGCTTTATAAAATTTCATGCTAACAATGCATCAAACATATACATACATATACTTCAAAATTATTGGTTCATGTTACACTAGGATTACTTTGTGATTTAAAATTTAAAGAGATGTTGTTGAGTCCCACATGCCGTGTTTTTATTTTAGTACGGGGAGTATTTTGACACTACCTGCTCACTGCCTATCATATTATATGCAGGTTACAAAATAAAAACAAAAATCCGGTACTAAATGTATAAATAACATGCAATATAACTTAATAGTCTTTTTCTCTATACAGATCTGTCGACATGCAAGAGGTTAGGTACATCCTACTGTGCCCTCCCGCGCGAAGCTGCTTCGCGACGTTGTTCAGGCCGCACTCCACTTTGTAAGGAGGTATGTTATAATAGTAATTACATACTGTTTTATATGTATAATTAAATTATGTGACAGTCGTGGATTCGAGTCCCTATGTGCTTAGTTTTGTTAGGAAAATTAATAGATTTTGTCTTATAACAAAATAAATTTGAGGCTAATCGTGGCGCAGGCGCGCAGAGTGTGAGTGTAAACGCAACAGGCTTAATATTTTAATTTTCTTGAGGCAACGCCTCCAGATTTAGGCGAAAAATGGAATGAAGTGTCTTAACACTAAGTTGCCTCTGTCGACCCTGCTATATGCGGGATACAGCGTGACGCTAAAAAAAACAAATTATAATAAATAATATAGAAAGTTTTAAATGAAACTCTTTTAACCGGATTAATCTATAATCTTTTGGAAACCCGATGTTTCGAACACGATTCGATGTTTACAGTGGTCACGTCATTTCATTTAAAATGTGTAATAATCGTGAAAATCAAAGAACTTATTATATAGAAAGTTGTTATACTATCGCCTGATTTATGTAAATGTATATCGAAATTTGATCATCTTTATTTTCATAGGTGCTAAACGACACTTGGGTGTCGTTTCCCACGTGGAGCGAGGACTCTACGTTTGTATCGTCTCGGAAAACGCAATTCGAAGAATACATCTATAGATGTGAAGATGAACGGTTTGAGGTAAGTTTTGTAATGTATTTGTTGTGGAAATTAATAGATAACCTTTTAAACTATTTTCAAGTGCTTTTATTTATTTTTTTTTAAATTTTTTGCAAAAATTACTTGGTTATAATTAAAATTAAATTGCGAACTCATTCCTATCCTTCATTTTGTCAGTGTGGGCGAGGTAGATTGTAAACGCGACTCTTGTTTCCCGCAGCTGGACGTAGTAATAGAGACCAACGCGGCCACCATCCGCGTGCTGGAGGGCGTGCAGAAGAAGCTGTCGCGCATGACGGGCGAGGACGCGGCCAAGTACCGCCTCGACGACTGCCTCGGCGGTCACTCGCCCACCATCCACCAGCGCGCGCTGCGCCGCATCTACGGCGACAAGGTGGTACGGCGCCCCCCCACCTGTTGGCATGTGACGCAACGTGACGTGACGCGACGGACTAGACCTTATAAAACGATTGACATGGCTTAAATATAACGTCAACATGACGTGTACTTTATTATTTTTATCTCATTTATGTCACACTTATGACTCAATTTATATTAGGAATAAATATTTTTTATCTATATAAGCAATCAATGACTTATGACGAATATTTATTTATAAACAAAAATTACAATATATATTATTGTATACACTTTAATTATAACAAAAACACAGCTACAGGCATGCTTTAGTATCTTGAAGGGCTATTTATTAGATTATTATTTTAGTTGTTACAGTAGAAACTCGATTAAACGGACTAATTGTTGTTGTTCAAATATCCAGAATCATATGAATATCAATCAGGATAATAGAACTTCAATAGCCTATCGATATCAGACGTGACACAGTGTTAGATTTGATTCCAAACGTGTCTGTTGTTTGTTCGATTCCCACTCAGGGATATGAATTCTTTAATAATTTCATATCTTCGCTCTGGTAACAATGCCAAAGCACAATGTTTAGTTTAGTAACGGTCAATGGTTCTTCACAACTACAAATCTGTATAATTGAATTTCCACTGTATTTAGTTTTTTATATTTAGCTAGTTTGTACTTTGCTTTTTTTAACTGGTGTTAAGGTTTCTAAGTATTCTATTTAAATTGTAGATTTTTTTGTTTTATTGCTTAGTTTCTTTTATATAAATTCGTAGTTAGTTTTTTTTTATTTCAATTTGAAATAACTAATGAAGTGATATTTTTTATAGGCGGTCGATATCATCGCGGGCTTAAAGAAGAATCCTGTAGTAGCAGTGCCAGTTGTTCTAAGACGGCTAAAGGCTAAAGAAGAAGAATGGAGAGAGGCTCAAAAGGTATATTTGATAGCCTTTTTTAATTTGAATTTTATTTAATTTTATAAGTCTTTTATTTGTATTATGAGACAATGATGACAAAAATGTGATGTGCATTTGACAGAGTGTCAGTGTTGATACAAGCATTGCTGCCTTCCTTCTGATGTCTCCTATATAACATTATAAATGATTGTAAAATCAAAGTATTTTTTTAATATTTATAAAAAAACGTGGTAACCGAAAACGTTTCATGTTTTTTATATCCTCCTTAACAAAGTTTGCCAATAGCATCACTATGCAAAAGTTGTATTTAAAGTAAAGTTTATACAACTTTTTGATATAGATATTATGACAACAACTAATTGAAATAGATATTTCACTGGCATCTTCGAATCTAGACAAATAATTATCATTTACTAATATACTAATATTCTTTTTTTAAATAATTTTATACCATAAGTTTATACTATTTAAAAAAACTCGTTTTTAAATTTATTTATCAACAACAGGGTTTTAACAAGCAATGGCGTGAACAAAACGAAAAGTACTATCTCAAATCGCTAGATCATCAAGGGATTAATTTCAAGCAAAATGACTTGAAAGCATTACGCACCAAGTGTTTGTTCAACGAAGTGGAAAGTGCATACGCGGCGAGGAAACCTGGACCCCACCTGGTGGCTGATTACGGGTTGAGGGGTAGGCACGAAGGTAATAATAGTTAATTATTGTTATGATGGTTTTAGTTACTGTTAGTGTTTTAGAATATGAGTGGAAAGTAAAGAAATTTTAAATATAGGGTAATAAATATAGTATTGCTTCACATTTCGTTTAAATAAATATAAGATGATTGAATGGTTAATTCGATATTGAAGGTGATTTAATTCTTACAATGTAGACTAATAATGCAGAACTGTTTGTTTTCTTATCAAAACGTGAGAAAAAAAATTAAAAAAATGCCTTCTAATAATACTAAATTTCTTACAACAGCAATAAAAATCGTCCGAGATGCCGCGGAGCTCCTCATACACCACGCTCGAAGACAAACGGGCATACAAAAAGCGGAGAAACGAAGAATAAAACAGCTTCTCCGCCATTTTCTGCCCGATCTGTTTGCTCATCCAAGACAACCGTTGTCTGATGATGAACGGGATGAAGGTAGGCTTAAAAGATTATTTGTTTGCTTCATGCTGTATATAGGAATTGCAAATATCAATATTATTTGCATTTCCTTCTAAATAGATTTTTATTATTATGATGATAAAAGTGTGATGTGCATTTGACAGAGTGTCAGTGTTGATACAAGCATTGCTGCCTTCCTTCTGATATAAAAATAATAGTTTATTTTTATATATTATTTATATGTAAATATATTGATAATTGATTTTTTTATAGAGGAAAAAGAAGAACCAACCAGCCCTGGTAGTCCTTCAGGTGAACCAGCTGATGACAAGAGTGGAGTTAAACAGGAGAAACAGGAGGTAATTTGAAAATATATTTGATAATTGAAAATACAGTTATAGTATTACTAATATAGCTACAAAGGTTGTTTCTCGGGAACCAATAATATGAAATGAAACATTGTTTAAATTTGTACAAATATACAGTTTTTGTTGGTTTTAATGTTGTTGTATCCCTCATATAGCAGGCAGGTATAAAAACTTAGTGTTAAGACACTATTCTAAACTTTCCACTTTTAGCAGTTATGGCATTACGTTTTGAGTGGTGGTTATCAACCTCGTAGTTATCTAACGGCAGAAATAACAATAGTTTATTTCATCCATTAAACCAATTAGATTTGTTACATAATTTTAAATTATTGTTTCCTTTTTCACAGTCATCAGAGTCTGATAACGCATCAGATAAGAGCAGCCGGAACAATAAGAATGATAAGGAGAACAAGCCTAAGAACAATAATACTACAATTGATAGTAAAGGTAAATATTTTTTATTTTTTTTACTTTATGCTGTATTCCCCATAGGGAATCTAGAGTCAGATATTGTGTGCTGAGTGGAACTCAACGCCGCGCCGTTTCTTGAAAAGCGTTAAAATTATGAGAAATTAATATTATTAGAGACAATGATGACAAAAATGAGATGTTTGTGCAATTTCAGAATATCTGTGTTGATACCCCCATGCTGCCTTCCTTCTGATGTCTCTTTAAATACATAACATATAGCTAATTTAGTGCAACAATGGCGTAATTACGTATTAAAAAAAAAAAGGTTAATACAAGTACGATTGACAAGTATTGGCCTCCCTGATGTTTTGCTTTCTGGATTTTTGCATATGTTAATAAAAGCCAGAAATATCCTAAAATCATATCTATGCAGTGCATCTACAGACAATTTCAGGATGGCTACTGTATAAACATTTCTTTTCAACAATTGACAAAACAAGACGTCATCATCGTATTAAATTAGCAATATATTAATACAATAAAAAAAATTGAAACAGAAAATCTTATATAATAATAATTCATATTTTAAATTGTATTTTTGTCATAGAAAGCACAAATACAATAAAACGCAGCAGCAATGAGGATGCTGTTAATATGAAGCTCGATGTCAAGAGTGAGCAGGAGCTTGAAGACGACTATAGAGATCATCCCCCCAATGTGAGTGACTGATTTGTGTTTTTATTTTTGTTTTATTATCTGTAGGTATAAAAAGAACGAAACCACTATGAACCATTATGTTTGAAATTTTGTAGGCAAGTAAAAGAAGACCAATATCGATGTGTATTCTTCTAATCTC
>DVQK01000123.1:0-14792 GCA_018231685.1 Heliconius clysonymus
TTCTTCGCTCTGGTGTCGAGGCAAAGCGTGGCGTTGAGTTCTGCCACTCAACACGTAATGCCTCCAGAATTCAGCAGAAACTGGAGAACGGAGTGTCTTCATAGAAGGTTCCTTCTGCCTACCCTGCTGTGTGCGGGATACAGCGTGAAGCAAAAAAAAACATTTTTATTATTTTTAACAAAAAAACCGACTTCAAACAACGACAACTAAAAATTTTAAAAAAAATTTACCTAAAGTAAAACGTACTTTGATTTTGTTAAACATAAATAATTTAAAAAGATTTTATAATTTGTAAAAGCCAAAACAAACAGACTTAGTAATTCGATATTGTAGTAAGGTTATTGTAGCGTTATCCTGACACCCCTCTCCCTTTATTGAAGTCATTTGAAAATGAGAACATCCTCTTTTTTGAAATTGGTTGAAAAGAAATGTAACGATGAGGAATCTAACTTCTGACATTCATTTTAACAATGTTTTTCCTTGTAACTATTACAGTATAATTATATTTTTAATATTTAAAAAAAACCGGATCAACCGGATCCCATAATCAGAACCTAGCCAAACTTTCACCAAACTATCATTGAAGTGTACCCTTTCAAATAAAAATCATCGGAATCCGGAAAAAGATGATGAAGATTGTGAGTTATTCGTCTATTTGTCTCGCACATACGAGTACCTAATGCAAATTTAAGACATGTGATTTACATAGATACCATTATCAGAAAGGGACCAAAAAATATGACTACACGGCAAGTATTAGCTTTCAAATAAAAAAAAAACATTAAAAATCGTTCACCCAATCAAAAGTTCTGAGGTAACAAACATTAAAAAAAAATTCTAACCTCCTTGTTAGAAATTTTTTTAATGTTAGGTTATGTATGTTTATGTTATATTGTTAATATTAACTTTTACTAGAAATTTCAATATATCTTGTATGCCATTTTTGTCATACTTTTCACAGACCTATAATTAATAAAGTTATATTGTACTAATAATTAAATTTTTATTAAAAATATAATTAATTACATAAACGTATTCACGTAGAACAAACGGCACACGCAAGTTTTTTTGTAAATTATATATTTAAGCATATGTTATAAATATATTTTAAGAAACAAAAGGTTTTACAGGCTGTTTTTCTATTTATTTCTGTTTTATTTTCAAAATGAGTTCTAAAAACTAGAAAGTTAACCTACTCACAACACATTACAACCAAAACAAATATTGCCAGCCAAAACACAAAATTTCCATACAATAGCTATCAGATTTTTCGAATTATACCACAAAAGCCTTTGATAGTTTCGTCCACCATTTCAGTGTTTTGCATATATATATAGTTATATAGTACCTTTATAGCTCACGGATTACCCAGAACATGGATATACTGCGGTTGCTTTCCCAACCTTCGAAATTTCGGATCCCAAATATTTTTGCCTTGTTGATTTTTGAGACGAGTTTTTTTAGGTCCTCTCAAAAGGCTATTCGTGTTTTTCTTTCTTAGGGGAATGTTAAATCTTGTTTGATCGCTGAAATTCATTTAACATATGTGCCTTGGGGTGTGTGTTTATGTATATTGTGTTGAAATAATAATGAGATACTGATATTGGTAAAAAATTTTTGTACCTAATTGAAAAAAAAATTTTATTTAATTTTTTTATGCGAAAATCAAATCGAATTTAATAAGCTTCACGCTGTATCCCGCACACAGCAAGGTAGGCAGAGGGAACTTAGTGTTAAGACACTCCGTTCCCCACTTTCTGCCGAATTCTGCAGGCATTGCGTGTTAAGTGGCAGAACCCAACGGCGCGCTTTGCCTCGACACCAGAGCGAAGAAATGGATTTTTTTTGCGTAGTTGTAAAAAAGGAAATATGTGTACAGACATCATTAAAGTGCAATGGTGCAATGCCTGATCTGCAAATACTATGATTTTGGGTTCTAAAAAGCTTTTAAAGTATTATTATTTAAAAAAAATAAACATATATGAAATAGTATTCGTCTACGAATGCTAATACATAATATATATTGTTAAGTAAATGCTATTAAGTGATGAAAATAATAATTTATTAGACGGTATCCTCTTCCCTTAACGAACACGCCCTATAAGTAATTAGAGCATAAACACATATACGAATATGTGTATGTACAGCTAGCTATAAGGTATAAGGCATGCACATACACGTTAGTGTAGGGCGCAGTTGGGCCTCTGCATTTTTTTTTTTAAATTTTTTTTTTAGATTCCTCCGGCGTATCCGGAGACTTTTTATATCTAAGGCTTATTAATTTATTTTTTAATTTATGGATTGAATATTATAGATTAAGGATAAAGTATTAAGAGTTAAGGATTAACGGTCAAGTATTAAGGTATAAGGATAACGTAAACATTTTTACGGACTGTGGTTAAAGGTTAGTAATTACGGATTACGAGTTAAAGATTAAATATTAAGGATAAAGGATTAACTATAAAGGGATACGAATTAAGGATTAAGGATAACGGACGTAGACCACGGACAACGAATCAAGGACCGCACACCATGGACCACGGATCACGAACCACGAGGTATGGATCACGGTCCACGGTCCATGGATCGCGGACAGACACCTGAATCATGTCATTTGACATTGTGTCTGACACAATGATCTATCACTCAACTCTCCACTTAACACTGGACAACAATCAAACAAATACTCTTTGACCTAAAAAGGCAGAATGGAGTGATACTTCATAAAGCACTCTTTGAATTTCTACGATAAATTCAACGTCTTAATTGTCTCTTAAGTTATATTTTATGTTCTTTGTCTATACAATATTTTAGCGATTTAATGAATTTCAATTTATATGGAAATAACTTGTCCCTTTCTATGCTAAGAAAAAATTTAAATTTATTATCAAGGATGTGATGTGTTAAATGTTTTTTAATGTATGATGATCATTTTGGAAATCAGCATCCCTCGTTCGTAAAACGAATAAAAAAAAGAAATAAAAAACTCTATAATAAAACTATAAAATAATCATGCCTAATATCTGATATCGTTACAATTCTATACAAAAATATAACTATAGAAAAAGAAAAGAAACCAAACAATACAACGCTGGTTTTCCAAAATAGACTGCAAAATTTACAGTATTTCAAAAGAAAATAGCCGTTATTTGTAAGAAATTAAAACTAAATTCCTGTACATGTAATATGTTGGAAAACATTCTAATTTTGTGCTTCGTATGTCGACGCCGTATAAACTTCTTTTTATGTTCAGACGCGGCTCTCGTAAAGATACTACGTGATATTTTTGACAACGCGCCTACGAATTTCATTTGAAATGAAATGTTAAGCATATATTAGTTTTTTAGCTTCACACTGTTTCCCGCACATATCAGGGAAGGTAGAAGGAACCTGGGAAACTAGTTGATTTTCATTAAGACGTTCCGTTCTGTTCCGTCCTTCCATTTTTCACTTTCCGCTGTGTTCTGGAGATATTGCGTGTTGTGTGGCGGTAGTTAACGCCACAGTGACTACCAAAACAGCGAAATGAGAATTATACATTCCTAAATGGAAATCAAACTTACAACGATCGCATTAACAATCAGAATTAGTACACACTGCTCTATGATGGTCTTAGTATCTTAGTAAAAGCCCTCTTACATTTCAATACTACTTAAATTACAAAAAGTAAAATTTTGTACTGCTTCATTCCTTACGATACTTCTATAAGAATCAAGAATTTATATTCTGAATAATGCCTAGCGAATACTCCGCATTTTTCTTAAAAAAATATTTACTTTAAACATTGTAAGTAAAAGTTCTGTTATAAAACTTACATTAAGTTCGAATAAAATAGGAAATTTCCCCTTTCCATTTAATTGGAGTTTGCTATATACTTATTTTCAGCCGATTGCAAAAAGGAACAGCAGCAACCGATCCGGTTTGACTGATACATTTGAATATTAATTATTGCCCTCTTTTTTTCTACAACCGTACAACATTAGTATTGAAAACAGATTTTTATTTTATGGCAATTGTGGCTCCAAAAGATTATTTTAGCCCAGGACCTGCACAGTTCACGGTTCATTCCTGTTTATGGGGTTGAGTTTATTTTCTTTTCGAGTACAAAAAACGTATCTCACGTGTGTACGTGTATGTCACAATCAGTCATTTGGTAATTACTTCATAATATTTTCATATAAACATACTTATTTTTAAATAAATTTCACATTAGTAAGCATAAATACGTATCAATTTAACATTAAAGATATACGAAACTTCCCAAATATGAATGCAATACTACCGCTCTACTCTACTACTACCTATAATACAATACATTTAAACAATGTATAGAATCATTTATTCACAATATATGTATATACAACTATAGAAACTGTTTATTTTGCAATAATCAGTAAACAAAAAATAACTTTTAAGTAGGCTAAGTAACTTTTTCATTATTTATGAAAAAAAAAAAATGAACGAACGAACGAATGAACAATAACTGTAAAAGGTACAGAACAAATGGTTCCCCAGAACGGGGTAAAGTTTAAACACATTTCAAACAAAGCTTTGAAACTGAACTGTTTCCTATTCAGATTCAGATAATATCAATAAAAACGAGAAACTCGTAAAATTTGAATACACTTTAAAACTGTAGTAAATGCCTTATTTTGCTGATTTTTTGGCCGAAGTTTTTTGAACAGCTGAGCTTGTTAGGTAATTACGTTTTGTTCGGATGAATTTTTAATCGCATCGTTTACTCATAGATAGGTTTTAATTCATTTTAGTTTGAATGAAAATGAACTAAACTCAAACTAAAAATGAACTAACTTCAAGGAAATTAATTATTTTCATTTCCTTGTTATGGTATAGGAAAAGCGCGGCGTTGAGTTCCGACGTTCAATCGCAGTGTCTCGAAAATTGGAATATTTAACGCTAGGTTCGCTTTGCCTACTGTATTCTACTATATACAGGATAAAGTATAACTATAAAAATAAAGAATAATTAATTCTGTATAGTACTTTACTCATTCAGGACCACAATCAGAGAAACAAAGTGTTAAGACACTTTGTTTTTTAACTCATATTTATAAATATAATAGCTCTAGTTATGCATAGTGTGATTTGAATCTATAATCACCAGGGGTTTATACAAGTCTTAATCTGAACTCTGTATCATGTAGCAGGGTAGGCAGAGGGATGTTAAGACACTCCGCACACAATTCTTGGGATGGGAGGATTTGTCTGTTGAGCGGCGAAATTTAACGCTGCGCTTTGACTCAACAAAGACTAGAACAAAGAAATGAAAATATTAAATATTTCATTTTTTGAGTGAGATTCAAACGCACTCCGACAACCTATCTATGGGCCAAGACTGTCTGTCTATACGCATTATACTGCTATAAGGCGATACCGTCGACAAAAGTTGTCAAAGGAAAATACGAAATGATTGTTTCATTCAAGACTTATTTGAAGGCTTTGGTTTGGTTTCGAAGGCTTAGACTCTACATCTCACACGAATAAAACATATAGAAGTGACTTTTTAAATTGATTTAATTTGTCTTTTTAAATGACGTGATCATTTCAAAACACACAATATTTTTACCGTTGTATCCAGCATGCAGTAGAGTACCATTTCCCATGCACTGTCTAATTGTCGAAAGATTACGTATTGAATGACGCCCACGGGACCCAACGCCGCGTTTTGTCTTGTTACTATAAAATAAAAATACTTAATTCCTCCAAGTGGGAATCGAATTCACAACCATTCATAATCGAATGCCATACACGACATATAAAAAGTCCAACCCGAGATTTAATTAATTTTTAATGGCTTTCTATAGTCATACATACAAATTATATGTTAAATGCAAGCAGCTTTGTACAGATAGAGCTCAAGCCTGTTAATAGGATTCTGTTTGTTCCTTTGAATGTGGATTTAATCTTTGCCTTTCAAGAGTTGATAGTAAATGATAAGCGTATCTCCAAAGGTATTACAATATATTATTTATATGTAATTTAGGCCAATATATAATGATGATCATAAGAATTGGTATCCAACACGCACATATGTTTTGTTTATTGTTGTAATTTTTTGTATAAATCTTTATTTAATAAATATTATGTCGTTATTAGTTTTAATATGCTTCTTCTATCTATAAAATATATTAAATATGTGTTTTTATTTGCAGTGCGATGCAATAGCCTCCGACTATAGACGCAATTCGTTGGTTCGATATTTATTTGGGGAGAGATTTATTTTTAACTGTCGGAATTTGAGAAGACACTAGTAAGATGAAGTATCAAAGACGTTAACACCCGTATTTCTAAACCGGTCTCAACTCTGATATAGATCTTGAGATGCCGTTTTCATTCATAATTGATAAATATATAAATGCAAAGGGCATCTTATGATCGATCTCAAAGTTGAGAGTGATTTATAAATACAGGCCTAAGATCCTTTCGATACTTGATTTGAAATATTACGTACTAAATAATTTCTAACTTCACCTGCTATAGTCAGTTTAAAAAGCACATTCCAGCAACACTATAAATGTTTACTAAACTAGAAGTAAAAATTGGAGCCATCATTTCCAATAGGCTCTAATAGATTGCCCCGTCCCTTTCTAACATTTGAAATACAAATGAAACAGCGATAGTTCATCAAAGAAAATGTTCGCACTGAATGATTCAAACAAGAGAACTTAATTAACAGTATGACGAACGCCAATATAATACAAGGTGAAGGGATAATGAGACATTTTATCTTTTTTTTATCTTTAGGGTAAAAGGGAGACTATGGGCCTATTGTTTTATGCCATGTATGATGGATAGATAAAAATGCAGATAAGTAACACCTTTGTAGGGCAATTGTAGCCGGTTCAATTGTTATTTTTTCAGCTACACTTTCCCCGTATCTGCTATATGCGGGTAGGAAGAGAATATAGTGTCAACCCTTCATAGTCTAATCTCCATTATCAGTCAGATTCGAATAAGTAACATTGTGTATTGAACGGCGGAGCTCAACGCCGGGTGTTTTGCCTGATCGGGGAAATTAAAAGAATTCATTCCTCTGAATGATCAACCATCGTATTTACAATCACAGACTGTACCACTGCACCATGGTAGGCTCATAATAAACTTATTATTATCGAAAAATTATAAGTAGATATTAGTTGTAGGACCCATAACAGGAAAAAAATATTAAAACTAAGAGGTTTTTTAAACTTCAGTCTGTTTTCCGCACGTAGCAGTGTAAACAGAGTGACACTCCGCTCCCCACTTTCCGCGGAATTCTGGAGATGTTGCGGGTGGGGTGGCGGAACTCAACGCCACGCTTTGCCTCGTTGCCATAGCGAAAATATTAAATAATTTACTTCCTTGAGTTCTAGAATGGAACTAATAACGTGTCGCGTTTACAACCACACAGTTGTATCCTGCGCCACGACTGGCCTCAAAACTTTTAAATATCAAAATAAAAAAAAAACTTATTTAAATCCGTTACCTCACCATCCGGTTAACTTCATTAAAACCCGCCAAGTATAGAAACTGACGACGCGACGCTCTTTTTATAATGCGATTCTTGCCAGAAATGATTAAAGCATTACTTAAGTTAGATTTAAAAATTTAAATTTATGTAAATAGTTCTCGAAATTTTACTTAAGACGGCGATAAGGTGGTTAGTAATAATTACAACTATCTATCCATTAGGAGAGTTTGTTTAATTAACGAGTTCACTTACAAATTGAATATAAAATGATATAAAAAAAAAAATAGTTTTCGTTCTACTTTAAGCAATAAATTGATAGATGATGAGATCGTCTTGGTGCAGTGGTACAAGCGTGTGATATAATCACACGCTTGTAATTCGAAGGTTATGATTCGACTCCCATTAGGGGGAAATGAATAAATATTTATTAATATTTTCTTTTGTTCGCTCTCAAACAACGCAAAGCGCGGGGTTGCTTTCCGCCACTCAACACGCAATGTCTCAAATATTCGGCTCAAAGTGGAGAGCAGAATGTCTTAACACTATGTTCCCTATATTTAATAACTAGTTGTTGCTAGCAACTTTCTTTGAGTTTACTTTAAGATATAAAATAAAAAATTCAGTTATTTTTCGGTTCTTTAGGAATTTTGATTTGGTTTTTTTAGTGACTTACATACCTATCTAACTGTAACCTATCTAAAATATTTTTTTAAGTCTACTATTCTCCTTTTTGGAAATGGTGATAAAATGGAAAATGACAAGGCAAACGAACGTACAGGTGACCACCCCATAGTAAGTGATCACCGCCGCCCACGATTCCGTGTAACACCAGAGAAGCTACAGGTGCGTTGCCGGCCTTTGAGGTGGAGATAGATACGCTTTTTAAAGGTGCCCAAAGTTGCAGTTTCGTACGTGCATTTTATATGAATTGCCCAATAACGAAAGATTTCTTTATTTCATCGCTTTGGTCACAAGACAAATCATGGCATTAAATTCCGTCTGAAAAATTCTCGAAAACATTAGAACGTACGAGTGAAAACTAGGTTCCCTTTGACTTATCTGCTTCATAAGTAATGCAGAGTGAAGCTATAATGTAGTTACTATGTATAATTAAAGTCTCATATAACATCAAAAAGAAAACACAATAAAATAAATATAAAATATACAAAAAAAAACACAAAAAATGTATTTCTATACATTTGAAATAAAAATCGAATCTTTCATTACAATTTTAAATTTTCAAAACTAAAACAAACTTCAACGATTTGTGACTAATATCACTTGGAAACAAGGTCGCGGTTACAAACTTGTGAAAAGAAAACACAATTTAAGTCTACACACGATTTCGTTAAGTAAAAACCAACTGACTTAGAAATCAGGATTCGCTAAAAGTCTCTCCTTTAACTTTATATTTGTCTTTCTAAAGAAAATATTTGATGCTTCCACTCTTTATGGTAATGCTTGGTACTTGAGTACTGTGATACGATATTCGATAAAAGTTATGTGGACGTTTTAGCGGTATTTGTATCTATAGATACTAATGTTATAAAGTTGAAGTTTCTTTTTTAGATTCATGCCGTATCTAAGATGTAGGCTGGGGGGAACCTAGGAACCTAGTAATAAGTTAAATTCTGGAGACAAAGCATGTTGAGTGGTGGAGCTCAACGCCACGCTTTGCCCCATCACTGGAGCGAAGAAATAAGTACATAAAATATTAGCAATCTGCTCGTGACTTCGCCCGCATATATAATGTCAAAATTCAATACATTCCTTGTTTTATATGGCTTATAATAACTTGTAAAGAAAAATGCGTTGGTGATTATGTGATCTAATATTCACATCTGATCTCACGTCCACAAATGTCATACATCAAAATATGGATGTGTTTTTTTTTCTCTGTGCATAGCTATTATAAATACACATTTTAAAAGTAACTAATGAACTTTACTTTAAAATAGTTTTTAGTTTAACAAAATAAAAGTCAGTCGAGCTGCGGTTGCGAAATTTCCACCACTCAACAACAGTATGTCTCGAATATTCAATTGTCCACAACTATCACGTGTTAGTTACACGTAATATCTGTTCCATGACGGTGTCAATAATATTTTTTAAAATTTGTTTAAAATTCCTAAAAAAAACATAAATGTGAAATGAGAGCCAAGTTAAATGTTACGAAATAATGCGTGTTTTCGATTTTACCGACAAAAAAAAATGAGAGATATAGGTGCCAAGTTCAATCAGAATAAAATTCAAGTTAAAAATTTCACACAACAATTTTTTATAAACAAACTTTATTATATTTACAAGTAAGCGTAATTCCATCTTGTACTGGACTATTAGGTAGGTATTTGTTGGAGCCCGGAGATAAAAAATAGCCAAGTCAAAAACATAAATTTTATCTCGAGTGAACATTTTAATCTACTTTAAACTACTTAATTAGTATATATTTAAGTGAAGCAAGGAAAGATTTCAGGCAATAAACGGGAGACCTAACATTTGCTTTTGCTACGAGTAATAAGTCAACCGTATTATCTAAGTAGGATTAGGTTTTGGGCACACTAATCAATTTTATTGTCATAAATTAATGTTAATTTTGATATATCTTTTGAATTATAGCGTGTAATCACAGAAAGTATAATATATAGTATGTAATTTTTTCTTCAATGTCATCTATAAAAATAACTATAATTACTAGAAAGTCTGTGCTATAGATATAATTATTTCTCAGAGCTTAAATTAATAAAAAAAAACATAACTTGCACAAAGTACAACGTCAATTAAAAAAAATTGGATTAAATATTTTGAAATTTCAAATGAAAGTATATTTATTTATAACACACATAATATATGTGTTATTTTGTTATTTAAAGCTCACATTAAAGTATCACACTACAACTCGCATGTAGTAGGGAAAAGTTAAGACAAAAAAGAACACTAAATTTATAAACTTCCAAAATAGTCACACAAAAACATTTTGATCAACATTGAGAAACAGCACCAATGTAAACTTGCCTTGAGAATCAACGAAACGCCTACTTTATTATGCAAATGGCTAAAAGCGAATTTGCCTCAACGTAAAGGAACGTGAATTCAATTTTCCACCTTTTATTGGGCGACCTTCAGAAATGAAGGATATTTCTGAATCGGAGGGAAAAATAGCTTTGATAACGTCAGAGGTGGTCATTGGGTTTGCTGACATTTTTTTTTATTTAAATGCTTTTGAGTTTATCTAATTACCTGTATATTATTTTATTTTCTTGATTTGGCACAGTATCTCACTGAAAAAGAAAATGTAAGGTTGTGGGTTCGATTTCTACTTGGAGAAATGAATTATTTCAATTTCTTCGCTTTTGTAACAAGACACGAAGAGAGATACACACTGCCTATTTTCAGAATACTTTACTTTCAAAATCATTGTCAACAAGTAAGTGTGAAGAGAAAAAAAATGTATTAAAACGATATAAATACCATGTCTAATGTTTCTTATTATTGTGTAAAAAGAGATGAAATCACTACATTCTTTTAAATTCAATACTTAGGCGGCAATCCGAGAAGAATATCCAATTGTCACTTTTATTATTGGAAATGTTCATTAAAGTAAAATATCTGCACAAATAAAGGTCAATCAAAAAATCTTGTTTTTCAGCTGCAGGCTGTTTGCCGCTTGTTGCGATTAAGGCAGAGGGAGCCTAGTATTAAAACACTCCACTCCCCACATACCGCAGAATTCTGGAGGTGTATGATGGAGGTGCGTTAAGTAGCAGAATTTAACGCTGCGCTGTGCAACACAAGAGCGAAGAAATAAAAATATTAAACATTTCATTTCCTCAAATGGTAATCGAACTCACAACCTATCGCGTTTACGAACACATCCCTGTTCCCCTGCGCCACGACTGGTCTCCAAAACAATGAATACTTAAATTTAATTTACTAAACCATTTTCATATAGCATAAAAATGTCAGTGTTGTCAGTGAATTATATTCAACGACCTGAATATTCTTACTTCACTTATATCCAGAAACTTTTAATTTATCTCGCCCGGTCTCATCTAAACGACAGATACAAGAAACCCTAATTTCTGTCTCGCCCAACTAATTTTATATTCGCTCGATATTGCAACCTGACTGACCTATTTTACCTGGTCTGGGGTTAGTTCTGTTAAAACTACTTGAACTTTCACAGCAAAGTATAGGGGCGTATTCTATTCTAATGGAATGAATCGTGATTTATCAAAATTTGAACAAAATTTTAAATGAAGATATAGTTGTTTTAGTTTACCATAGTTTGTATTTTTTTGTATGGGTTGGCTAATTTGATTTAATATATAAGATTTTATAATTAAAAGGAAAAATAGATATTAAAAAATATATTGTCTTGTGGTGCAGTGGGGCAGTACATATCTGACTGCAGACATAATGGTAGTGGTTTCGATCGCCACTTGTATCAGAATAGAGGGAACCTGACCAGAGGTGACCTAGTGTTAAGAGTTCGTTTCTTCTTTCTTTCTCCACTTTCCGCTGAATTCTCAAGACATTGCGTGTTGAGTAGCGGAACTTGATGCGGCGCTTTGCCTTGTAACTCATTCCGCCGAGTAGGAATCGAACCCACAACGACGCTGTGCGTCCCGAATACAATCGCATGATTATGCTTCTGCGCCACGATGGCCTCCAAAATCTATTAATCTAATCTATCTAACGATATAGGTATATAAAATTCTTCCGCTACTGAGTAATAGAAGACGCACAACCAAAACTACGAAATGTTGAAATTAGTTTTTTGTTTGGGTTCTAAGGGAGCGTAAGAGTTAAATGGGAATTCCCTAAAATTCCTACAGGAAAAGAAAAAAATGACTGTTTATGTGTAGCTCACGTAAATAAATCTCACAAAAATAAACTTACAGGCCACCAGTGTATGAATAATCGAATAGTATAAATCGATCGTCCACCATCCGGTCCAAATCTAAAGCTGCATCCGCTATTATGGTGCAAAGTGCAACTATATAAGTGATTTCAAGTTGAACACTTAAGCTTGCCTCGTTATTCGGTTTCATGTGTGAAATTTCAAAAGTGACACTTTTCAACAAGTCAGCCTCAAAGCGGTTTGTAAACTTTCTGACGTTTAATTGGACGATTTAACTGTAACTGCTGTAGTATACTATGGGTTGTGTAGTTATGTAATGGGGTAGGTTTAAGCTACGAACTAAGGCAATAGGAATATATATTTTTTAGTTTCACGTTGTGTCTTGCACACACGGTAGGCAGAGGGAACCTAGTATTAAGACACTCCGTTTCGAATTTTCCAAATTCTGATAATTTGAAGTTAGTTATTTCAATTCTCACGTTTATAATTTCTTTATGAATTTATAAATTAACTAACGGTCCATTCTCGGCCTCGCCCACATACTACCTATAATTATTTTATTGTGGTACATTTACTAACAAATAGATTATATAATTTAGAGTATATATTTAATCACGAAAAACTTATTTTTATAAATTTGAGAAAGTGCAAGTACTACGTGTCTGCATGCGAGGATGTCATCGACGGCAAGAGCGCCCCCCGCGGAACTCGAGCCTAGGCCTGTGACCGTAAACAGTGTTTAATTATTTTAATTTTACATTTTCTCGAAAAATATATGTACATCCAAATTACGTGCTATAAAAGCAAAAAATTATCTTCATAAAAATTCTTTGATGATGGAATAACTTTCACTCGTAAGTTTCAATACCTTCGTCAAATAAAAAACGCCGAAATATCACCTTGGAATTTTCAATTACTTTTTGTTACAAAATGCTTTATTGTTACTTATTTATAAAAGATAGATATAGGGTGTTGCGGACTTCATTCCCGACTGCTAAGGAAGGATTATGTTTATCACGCGTATCTTGTATGTATGTATGTATGTAATATTCTTTATTACCTCATATCTCTAAAACCACTGAACGGATTTACATTATTGAGGTATCAATTAGATTCGTATTAGCAACCCAAGTATTTTTAGATAAATTACGTTAAAAAAAACAATCATGGCGGCTGTGGGAGGCGTCCCATTGGACTTAGTGAAAAAATTCGTTTCGAATACGGGTATCAAGTTCAAGAGCTAAGTACGAGGATTTCAAGAAGGTATATTTTATTATGATTATCATTACTATAATGAATCCTAACAAAAAAATGGAAAATAAAAAATATATATAAAAACGTTTATTAGGATAGGATAGGAGGAGTCGGGACCATTTTAAATTATGCGCGGTTCCTGGTAAAGATTTCATCGATTGAAGAATTACTTATATGTCCCGACTGTTAATCCTAATATTATTAGGCTTGTTTATTTTCTTTTTAGTTTTATGCAGTCGGGGTTTTTGTTTTTATAAATACTTTTTTTAGAACTAATGAAATTGAATGTTTTTGTAGTACAATATACTTACATATATTCAACTATTTTTGCAGCGCATGCGCTAAAAGCAATTCGTTCATTATTATTGTTATTTTGTTATTTCAAGGTTACTAAGAATTACACTCTGATGCCTATAGCACTTCTGAGAAATGCAGCTTTCATATAAAACAAAAAAATGTTAATCCGACCAGTTCCAGAGATCTTAGCGCTTAAAAAAACAAATAAATTCTTCCGCTTTATTATATTACTATAGATATTTTGCAATATTTTTTTTTTTGTAATATTGTGTCTTGGTTAACAACCAGATACATAAATATTAGGTTCCCTTTGGTCACCTTTCTATATGTATATATAAAGGAGCTAAAAAAATATTTTTTTTAATGCTCTTATACAAAATATTATGAACAAACATTAAAAATGTTTCTTTGAAAATTCTGTATTTAAGAAAGAAAAACTATCAAAATAGACTCTATATCTATATATCTAATAGATACCATATCAATTATACAAACCATAGTAGAATCTCCACAGATATAAAATAAGAAGACCTACGAAACCAATCCAAAACCAATATCTATATACATATATCTATAAAAAAAACCTCAATCCATTTAACGTGACAGAAGAAATCACGAAACAAAATCAAACGTGTTGTCAATGGAGGATAAACTTTATGATAATATTTTACTTTCGCGTGTTTCTCAGCGGAAACATCTTCAATCGAAAATAAGAGAAATAATAAAGTATAGTGAAAGAAGGCTAGCGGAAAATACAGTGCTATCCCCGACAGTATGGGGCTTTGGACAAAATCAATTATACGGGGGAAATATAACTCCCGGAGAACAAAATGATAACCGCCAAAACTATACGATATTATCAATCAGCTTCACGCTGTATCCCGCACACAGCAGGGTAGGCAGAGGGAAC
>DVQK01000124.1:0-14726 GCA_018231685.1 Heliconius clysonymus
CACGGGCGGCGGCGGGGGTGCGAAGCGACACTCGGCCTCGGCGCGCTTGCACGCGCCGCGCTGGAACTCCCGGCACACCTGCACCACCACACACCAGCCATGTCGCCGCTCGCCTCGCGCCTCTCTACCCATTACTTTCCGACTAACCGGCACCGGACTAATTGTAGTCCTACAAACTAACTGACTTGCCAACTACTCAAATACGAAATACTCGTCATTTTGTAAGTTTCATTTAAAATAAAAGTATTCGTTATCATTTAAATTATTATATTATAACAAGTTATAAAACAAATATATCACTCGACGCCGCTTTAGATTTATTAAAAAAAACTTTTTGGTTTTAAATTGATAGACAACGCATCCGTCGCATTTTCTATTAACTTTATCAATATCTAATTTTATTAATTTTAAGTTTATTGGTGATAAATATATATATCGTGTTAAAATGGTACCACAATGTAGGCACAAAATTATTATATTCGTATAAATAAAGGCAAAGAGGCGGCAGCTTCTTCATATGAAATATGACATCCTATATATAATACATATTACTTCAAGTATCTCTACTGTGTATAATTTTAGAAGAAATTCAATATAATTAAAAAGCGTGGCAACATTGCCGATATTGCGCCAACAGTGTAGGCCCTTCACCGGGAGAGAGTGAAGCGAGTGATGCTCGTAAAGCGCACGCGCAGACGTTTTGAGCCAGTGCGCCCACGCGCCACATACACACGGGACAGGTAGAGGCTGCATCGCCTGTACTTTGCGCAGGAGATCGACACTGCATTACAACACTTCAATCAAAGTTTTGTAAATGCAATTAATATTAAGTTTTTTTTTTTTACTGGTTTAAATATATGAATACTGAAGGGATGTGTCGACCTCCAGAAAATTGCAACATTAGGAAGCGCTACTCGGAAAAGGGGACAATAAGATATTCATAATGGGTAACGTAATGTCCTTACCTCGAGTCGGTCAGTGCGGGGCAGCTTCTGCTGCAAAACAGGTTGCTGCATGACACCTAAAGGCGACGCCGCCGCAGCTGCCGGGTCATGACCCAGCATTGCCGGCACCAATTGTGGCGTATAATATTGGGCATACGTCGAACCCACGCCTGGCACTCCCGATAAGTACGGAGATGTAGCCTGAGAGAACACAATATTAGTATGTATTTAGTGTTAAGCTCTTTCTTTTCGTAAGAATTCAAATAAAATTATAACAACAATTTCAACAAGCTCTAAACTCTTTTGCAAGCAATTAAAAAAGGGAACTTCAATTGCACCTACTATTCCAGTTAGTTTTAAAAGACGTTAGCAAGATAAAGCCTTCTCATGCGTCATTACACTTATTCAAAATAGAAATTAAAAAGCATACTGTCTGTCCGGTTACAAGTACCTCCACCGGCCAAGGATAGGAACAGATTTAAAAAGGTGTTTGCTGTGTGTAAAGGTCTAAGCACCAACTGTTACACTCTAACGCTTATCTGGATACTTCTGCGGAATAAAAGGGTAATAAAGGAAGGAATACAGGGAGACTAGGCGAGTGGTGAGAGGCCGGCAGCGGCGCAGAGTCTGCGATGGTTACCTGCGGAGCGAGCAGGGCCAGACTGATCGGGTCCAGCGCGGCGAGGTGGCTCGCAGCCGCTCCCGCTCCGCCCACGCCGCCCACCTCAACACACAACCACACAAACACGCTACTCATCGTGCGAGGGACACGCACTCTGTCCTATGCCCCTCGACGTCGCTCCGCGCACTATCTGATACAACTCTACAGAAGCGCAGCCGTTGCACATTATGAAACAACTAGAAGCTCCTGAAGGAGAATATAAGAGGCGTCGGTGCGAGGAGGGACTCCGAGGAGTTCAGGCAGTAATGTTAGCAATTGTGTAAAAGTGAAAGAATATATTTCAGTGACTTAATTGCATTACCGCTTGTACCCATTGATAAAGATGTGAGTAAGTTGTTGAATAAACATGCCTTTTAGATATATAAAAATATACAATACAAACATGCTTAAGCTGTTGTGATGAGCGATTGGCCTTCGAGATATAAGTTTAAATTGTACCTGTCCTTAGCGATTTTGGGTATTATACTATTTTAAATCAAGTCCAATGATGACAATATTCATTTATATTATTAAAGATATGAAAAAAATATATTATATGAAGGTTAATAGTATTTTTTTATCTGTTATAAAAAATATTTATTTAAAATATATATATGTGTTTTGAAAAAAATTCAAGCACAATTTAAACCATTTTCAATTTAACTACACATCACTTATGTATTTAATGTTATAGCAAGTAACATTGAAAGCTGTGTTTGCGTGCACGAAGTGCCTACATAGAACGTATTAAAGGCCGATCGCTCAAAGCATTATTTTGTTTGGAACGAATACACAACAAGAAAAAGCTCACCACGGTGGGTACTTGGCCAGGCAGCACCTGGCCCGGCGTCAATCCCATCTGCTGCATTAAGGCGTTCTTTAGTGCTAGGTGATTTCTACCGTTGATGAGTAGTTGATCTTTCAGGTGCTGCGGGGGGTGGAAATATTTGCAAGGTGGTTTCTCACGGTTACACCGGCCCTGAAAAATTGCAAATAATAATAAATATACCATTTTAACATCGTTTTATTTTAAAATAAATAATAATTACTTCTATTTTTAACATTTTTAAAGTGTTATTCCACACTTCGGAAAGAGAAATACTTATTTAGAAAACGTATAAAAATTTGAACGTAGCGGGGCTCGAACCCGCGCCTCCTGGAAACTAGAATGAAACTGTGTATTCAAATTTTTATACGTTTTCTAAATAAGTATAATAATAACTTCGCCAAAAAGTCCTAATTTTTTCTCGTAAGCGAGGTAAACCTTTTCGTTAACTTTTCAGAATTCTCACAATAAAGAGTTAGTTAATAAATGTTAAATGATGTTAATGCTTTCATTAAAATTAATGGAAATAATGAAATGAACGTACATAACGGTTAATATGTAAAATCGAAACCTTCCACCGTCGCCTATGATGATTTATTTAAACTCGCGTAATTAACTGTCGCACGACGTGACAGGAAGAGCTTCGTCGACGTTTTATCTCTAAACGCCGAGCCCCGCGCCATATTTTATTCAGTGAAAAAAAAAATAGCGGAAAAGACCTTATCGCCAGTTTAAAGGAAAATATTTAAACAAACAAACTTTTACTGAATATCAAAGTAATTTAGTTAGAAACTTGAGTCACTGATAAAGTCTATAATGCGATATAATCTTATTTTGTCTTATAAATTTAGCGAAGGCAAAATATGATAAATATATTGTACGTGTTTTAAAATATTCTAATCATGGCGTTTAATGAAACAAAATAAAAAAATACATACATACATACATTTACTTAAATTTATGTTTTTTTTTTATTTTGTTTAATTACAACGCCATTGAGGCAAGTCGTGGCGCAGGGGCACAAAGTGTGACTGTTATGGGTTCGATCCAAACTTGAGGAAGTGAAATATTTATTTAAATGGACATTTTAATTTTTTCGCTCTGGTGTCAACGCAAGGCGCGGCGTTGACCTCCGCCACTCAACACGCGATGCCTCCAAAATTCGGCGCGGAATGCGGGGATCGGAGTGTCTTAACTCTTAACACTAGGTTCGCTCTGCTGCGTGAAGCTGATTTATTTTTTTGTTAAATTTATTTTAAATACTTCCTTACATTTATAGGACAAAACAAAACAAATATATTTATTATATATTACCTACTATTTATTACTCATAAATCATATATATATTTTTAATTCGAAAAAAATATTTATGCAGAATAGTGTCCAGGCGTGTCGAGCCTCTTTTATCTAGAGGACCTCTTATGAGCTTATCAATATGATCCAAATAATTAAGCGATATCTATTATACAACACATATGCGGATTTGTTCGAACGCTGCAAGTTTTAATCACATAATTTGATTAAGTCATAATTAAAATAAAAAAATAATACGTAAATATATATATTATCTTATTAAAATAAATAATTGACAAATTTAGACATCAAAATCACAACATCCAACGAATCTAAGGTCAACAGTTAAGTTAAATGCGGTACGAAATTTTCTCAGTTATTAAACTTTGACGATGCGTGCTAAAACTAGCCAGCACAAGCAGACGGCTGCATTTAGATTAACTTGTTACTGGCAGGCATATTGTTAGTTGGACGGTCCTCTCGCAGTTTAGCTTAGGGATAGTTATTATTTCCTGTTACGTTGTGCCGTCTACTTAACCGAGTTTCGATTCCTAGCAAGCCGTTTGTGAAACTTGAATGGGTGATCATGTTCCTATCTTAACTAAGATAACTTCATTTGATCTATTAAACCAGTATTTATTAGGTAGGGACGGACAGTTTCGACAATAAGCGCTTTAGGGAACCATGCTTGAAATATAATAATGAAATGTTATTTTAGCTATAGTTGTTCAGTATGGAGGACTAATTTAATTGACAAATAAATAAAAATCATGTCATTGCGATGGTTGTGAATTGGAACTCCACTCATGATAGGTAGGACAAGGCGTGGCGGTCTCTAGTTCAACACGGAATGTCTGTAAGAATTTTCTGAAAAGGAAGATCTGAGTGTCACTCTCAGAAAATTCTCTAGGTTCTCTTTGCTTATCTCCTGCAAGTTTTTATGACGAAGTAGCATGGCAACAGTCACACAGAGTCCATACAAACGATTTTTGATTTACTTTAATTTTAAGTACCGTAGAGCTTGGCGGTCCGTTCTCTCTGACTACGCCGCTACGGATACAGCGTAAAGCTAGTTTTGTTTAGTTTTTTAATTTTAAGCTTTAATCTATAAAAGATTAGTATGAACAGTTAAATACTTTGGCATATACATGAATACCTTGGTTTTTTAAAAGTACTTTTATTGATTAAGATGCTTACTGCTATATTTTTCTTCAAATGTTACTACAACTTCAACATCATTTTGTTACTATAACACGGCATAGTGTGGCATTATCTAGGCCGCCTTTCTTAAGCGCACAACAAAGGTTATGAGTAGCTCAGCGAATTAATTATTAAATTAAAATTAAGATTTATGATTATTAACGTTATTTTTCACAACGTTACATTTCAAGTATATATAAAAACCTTAACCACAAATTCAGTAAATGTTATTGGGACTTTCTATCTGATCGTATCGATTAACGTGACATATGCCCGCAGTGACGTATGGCCGATCGTCTCAAACTGATGGTCATAGCTCCACCCACATAGAATGTTATATGACACACATACATATTGCTGAAGTTATTTTAACTTATATTTCCTACATTTATACTAAAAAACACACGTGACATCATATTTTACTAAAGGTTTTTATTTTGTTTGTGAATATAAACACCTAACTACAGTGTAAAGCGCTTGTAATAAGAAATGCTAGTATTTGCTACTTTTAGAATTAAATTGGTTATATAGGGTAAGCCTTTGAATGGCCAAAAGGTAGTTGTTGGGGTGGAAGCGAAGGGTTAGCGGTCGCAGGGTGGACAATAACCATCCAAAACTAATAACATTTTTGTGATAGTAGAGGCTAGAAACGAGAATGCCTCCCTTGCCGTATCCTTTATGATACAATGCTTTCTTGCAATACAAGGGGTTATATGAGTGTCATCTACATCGTATCATTTCCAATATTCTACCAAATTTGTACACAAAAATGAGAAGTCCATCACATAAAATCCATATCGTTCACTGATATATTCATGAAAATTTTATTCGCCGCAAAAAAGACTGTAATATTTACAACTTATATTTAGATAAAGTAGTTTTTTCTTTAAAAAGTGATGTTTATATTATACAAAAGTACCTAAAACATAATAAACTTCACTTGCAGGTAAGGATTAGAGCAAGCTCCTGAAAGTGTTTACCGCTGTGAAAAAATGACATCAATGAAAAATGAACGGAGGCGTTTTGTCTCGTGGAGTTGAGTAAAGCGGCCGAGTGCTCTTTAAAGCTGTAACGCGTATAACGAACGGCCCTCGAGAGCTGTGTAGTGCAATGCAGTCGTTGCAGTCGGGCAGTCGGCACGCGCCGGCACCTTCGTTATTGCCGACGTCCGCGTCCCAACTCGCAACGTCGACTACGCTCTACGCTTTCTGCATACTATCTGTATTTCATTATTAATTATTTGAATGTACCAAAAACACAAAACAGTTGTTTTAAATTTAATTATTTCCAAAGGCATTCAATTATTTTATCTGATGACATTGGAAACTTGTATGTTACTTATTTTGTATTTTTAACATTTTTAAAGTGTTATTCCGAGGACGCGCGGGTTCGAGTCCGGCTACGTTCAAATTTTTATACGTTTTCTTAATAAGTATTTATTTTGTATGTTAGTTATTTAATTTTCTAATTGAAAAAATGTTTGTCATAATGAATAGTCGTAACAATTAGTCAAGTCTAAATTACGATGTCTCCAAGTATGCATGTAGTATACGATAGTAACCAATCCAAGGTATTCAGTATCAGAAACACGTGGCTGTCAATTGATCGTTCACAATTGATATGTTGGCGACAAGCCGTCGGCCGTACGCGCATCGACGGACCCGGCCAGCCTCCAATTGGCTGACCGGCCACGCGCCAGTGCAAATCGGCACACGAGGAAAACAATGAACCGACGATTAGATGAATGACACGCTCACGGCTAGATTCTGAAGCCCACTTGTACGCACGAAAGTGGGTGCCAAAATTGTTCATCATGTCCGAACTGCGACGGGAATAGAAGCGATGTGCGAGACGTGCCAACTCCTGTACCTGTGTACGAGTATAGGTGTCCTGCATGCATGTAGTGTGAGTCGGTATCCGTGGCGCGCGGCCACGTGCCCAACCCACTACTACATTTTGGCTACTTGATAACTCTTTGATATTTGTGAGGACATATATTTGAGGCGCTTACATAGCTGCTACATTTATTTGGAATAGCGAACATCAAATGAAATCTCTTGCATTTGTGTTTAAAATTTATTGTACTACTACGAGAAAATTCAAAAGTGGTATTTTTTAATAATAATCACAATGAATAAAGGTAAAATGTAATTTGCAAAATTTGTGGCTACAAAGAATTAGGTAAGCAAAGTCAATTCTGAAAGTAAGTAGAATTTGAATTTAAAATGATTTATAGAGGCGCAAGGGAGCGGCTAATGAGCCGTCACGCGAGAGGGGCGCGTATTTACGCCTCACGCTCGCGTTACTTTTTATTTTCAGCTTTGGGCGGCGTCTAGAACTACATTAGAATTGCCCTCGAGTCACGTTACGTATGTTCGTATTAAAAGAGCAGAATGTACATTTTCTACTAATTGTAAAAGCAATATGCGCGAACAGCACACCAATTTAAAAACGAAAAAAGCATCTAGAAAAAAGAAGTCTTAAAGAACTGATTATCCACGTTGCTTTAGTTCCAAGCAAGATTGCATTGTGGTGTTGTAGCTTAACGTAAAATTATGCATTCGTGCGCGGTGTTATCTTGGCCACTCTTGTCGTGGCGCCAGTGAACGGTCGGTCAGCCGTTGTAATTTATACTGCTTTAAATATTTTCCAAATAATGGCATTTCGGTATATTTAATATATGTTTTTACATTTATCAATGTATGACATCTAATGTTTTAATAGTTTATCATCGAATAATTTATTATCTTATCTAATTATAACATTATAGACGGTTACGGGCGCGAGGTCAGTCCGAACTCTGAATCGTAAAAAGTAGCGGCAGACGGCTGCCGCGGGCTACGAGCAGTACGAGCGGGAGTACGAGATTAATGCAACGGAAGCAGGCACGACCTCTCCAGGTGTTTCATTAAATTGCGCGCGGCGCCTCGACCGGCTCGTACGGCCATTATGAACGCTGTAAGCTTGAGGGCCATTCGCTTTAAGAACGCCCGTGCTACTTTGTAACTGCCTTAATGAATCTTGTTACTTATAGGCTCGCGTAAATTGCCTGTTTTACGTATCGCCGAACAGGGAAATGCATCGGGCAGTGTACATGTTTGTATAAGGAATTACTTTGCAACTGTTATATTCATGTATTCGGTATGTATACTGATATACTACTTTATATATAATAAATTGTAGTTATTTATTTAAATATAAAAAATAGTTAAAAAAGCAATAAAATAAAAAGTGTATTTCTTCTATATATAATTAAATCCACATTGAAATTAATTTTAAATAAACTTCGATTTCTAGGTGATTTTAATAACTTTGATGAAGCTTAAAAAAAATCAGTAAAACTGGTATAACGTGAGAAAGATTGCACTCTGATCAGGTAAGCAGTACAGCGAAAATAGTGTAACCGCTGGAAATTGCTGCAGTAATTAGTCCAAGCATGCAAGTACTGTTACAGCATGGCTCGCTTGACACACTTCGATTCACCAGCTTACTTTAGTCATTCACTCGAGTGACACACTCATTCTATTATTCAACTGTGACCTATTAAATCACATTTTTTAGTTTCGTACTGGTTATCTATTATAGTAACAAACAACAATAGCCTCTACCTCACTAAAGACTTCTGGGTCGCTTCGCAACGGTTCTTGATATAGATAGATATACCAACTGCGTATATTAGTCGGTCATTTTCAGGCAAAGTATGTTATGAGTATTGGAATGTTTAAATAGTTCACGTTTCAATCAATATGTCGTGTTTATTTTTGGTCTTCACCTAAATTGCTATTCGCGACTCTACTCTAGAGACTCCTGATCCATCCGTGCTGTGTAGCCGAAGATAAAAGGCGATAATTGCGAGGCGGACTAACTACAAAATAAAGAGCTTTTAGTAGGTAACGATAAGGGAAGTTTAAGGGGAGTTTTCGGGGTGCGGGTCGGACCGATAAATTGGGCGGCACTTAATTATGATCTCGGGCGGCATCTTGCAAGCGGCTAATGTCCCGGAGTCGTTTAATGCGCGAACTTGTAGTCTCGGCTCCGGCGGGCGTGATCAATTTCCATCTGCACCCCGCATCTGACTCCAGAGGAACATCACTTCCACGTCTCCTACACATGTGCCGTTCAAATTTTCCTTTTTATTTGACAAAACAATTCAGTATTCGTCTCAAAGTATCAGTAAATGAGAATTTTAAAATGTGTTATATTATTTTTTATGAATTGGTTTATTTTTCTTAAAATGCTTTTGAGGTAAGTATTACCATTGCACAAAATTAAGTTAAATCTTAATGTGAATAGATTTAATGTCTATATTGCAACTGACGGCGTAATTTCCGACGCCACCATCGTATTTGGTTCACTAAAACCCGAGAACTTAGTAAACATGTTAGCATAAATCAATTTTCTTTACACAGGCAAGTTATTAACGCCCTGATTTACGACGGCAGGCAGCAGCTTCTTTATATTCTACTTTCGTTCGTGCTCTCCCAACCGATGAATACTTTTGGATTGTAATGTACATAACAATGAAAATGGTAACGGTAGCTTACTAGACAACAAATGAGAAGTTGATTTGGTCTAACTTTCCCATTTCGGAGAAGTTACAGGTTGCTTTAATAAGACAAGAAAATAACTAAGGTTTTGTATACACTACGATAAATTCTAACTTTGAGTTGTATATTTTATATGTGTTTTTCCAGTAATTTATAGGCACATATAAAAATATTTGAAATCAATTTTGTTTGTAAGTCGAAGCGTGTCTTAAATTTATAGTATCCAATAAATACGTTATGTACGAGTACGAACAGTGCATTAGAAGGTGTGAGAGCGTTATTGCTTCATGTCGTGTTGAAACGGGGGCCCAACGTGAAGTAAGGTGAGGGGCGCCAGGCAGATCGCACGCGGTGCCGGGCGCCGCTATATGTACAGAGAGCATATAGGCACCCGTAATTACAGCGGCCAAGACGCTGGCGAGACGTTACGCCGTCCTAACGACTTTTATGGCGTATGTAACATTGCCGGCACATAAAATAAATGTGCCGCCTCCAGCGTCCCGATATAGCACGAGGCTGCCAGATTAATAGCGCCAAAATGTTTGCTCTCATGGTATATTACTGCCATTATTCGCAATTTAGACTTATTGATTAGACACTTACAAATAACAGTTTTCTCAGCGTTCATTGTTTTTCTTTATCATTTTGTACGTAAACATTCAAAATATACAAAGCTTATATATTTATAGCACAAATACTGAGGGCGTCGTTTTACGTTTTACAATAAATTGTTTTACTAAATTACGAATTTTTAATGAAGTATAATATATCATTCTCTTAAATACTATTATCAATATCTACGGTTTAATGTACTCAATTAGTTTGTATAATATTAGATCTATTGATTCCATAAAAATATCAGCATAAAAATATACATAGACCTAAAAATTGTCATATTATCATCATAAAAAAGAAAAAATATTCTAAACAATAACCGCTTTTCATATCTCAATTCCCAAACATTCATAATCTTGACAAATGACGGTCTTTCAAGTTTAGTCGATACTACGGGCGTATTGACAAAGCCCCAAATACACTGACACGAAGGCGAACATATAAATAAGCATATTTGGTATTTTATTGAGTATAGGAAATGTGAAGGAAATAGTTTATCGCGTCATTACGCCACGCATCAATCAGGGCCCCGCTCGGAAGGGCTGTTTGACGATGATTAACACTTCTTGTAAAATATAATAAAAGCGTGTGAGTTCTATTGGATTTTAAAATGAAATTATTATTCTTGTAGTGACCCGGGTAGACGCGGCTAATGGGGTTACACGACGCATTCCCGTCTTGAGTAACTATTTCCTGGAGCTATAAAATAGTGTTTTTGGCAAGCAACACGATAGGGATCTAGATTCGCGTGGACGTAAACGGTGAAAGCGCTAGGGTTGCGGTGGCGGTGCACGATATCTGCATTGTGGGACGGCGTCGCGGCGCCGGCGGGTCTGGCGACGCGGCGGCAGCGCGGCGGCGGCGCATACATCAGGCACGCGACGACCCCCCACTCCCCCTCTCTACCCTCCTACGCCCACCTGATACTGACTATTATCATTTTTGGACTCAGTTGGATTATTTTATTTTATTATTTAATAAATTAATTTTCAGCTATAATTGGAATATTTATTAATTTTAAAATAAAGAATTGAATGTAATTTGAATGTGACATGATTATCGATGGATATGTAATGCTATATTTATATGCAAAACAATAAAGAGTGGCTTACCAAAACAGAGAATGTTGTATAAATTATGATTATCTAAGTGAAAATAATTTCAACTTAATTTATAGAAATAAATGACATAAGTGTCCTAGGAAAGTGTTTAAATGATTCGTAATTTGTATTTCAGTGCCAATTTGTAAGTTCCAGTGATAATATCAAGGTTTAGACGAGTGCGCCTACCACCGCGACACGGGGTCGTCTCCGAGTCATGCTGCATACTGTGAACTGCCTCACAACGCTTCCCATTATCCTATGCAAATCCGGATTTTCCAAATATCGTGTTATGCCGCGGGCTACCTGCTATCGCGGCTATTAATAGCACGGCCGCGTTACAAACATGAGTCTCGGAGCCGAGCCGTACTAAAGTACGTCGACGAAATAAACTAGCAATATGTTAAGTTACTTTATACGCTCGCGCTACAGTAACATACATATATTTTATACATTATGCAAAACTGACGTGATAAAGCGCCATATCAAATCGCAAACTCGATATTTTGCCGAACAACACGCTGAACGTGTAACATCGATAAATATAGATTTATCGTTGAAAAGCAATTTTGATTTTATCAATATATCTACATGAGTTTAACTTTTTATGTTAAATAGTTTAAAAATAATATAGCAGTTGATTTATATTTGTTAAAATGAAGTTTTTACTTCTCCTATAATCATGTTTTCGTAAACACAGTTGTCACATCAGCTGGGTTATATTAAAAATATTTGGTAATAGGCTACGGAAAACAGTTTGTTTAAATAAAAAAAGTAAATTACACATTTAAATACGTATTAAAGCTAGTCACATGGGTCCAAAAATTATGACACCTTCAGGTCAAAGGTGCAGGTCGTGTCGGGCACGGCCGGGGACTTGCGTCGATCCCCTCAAACAGCATGCATTAAGAATAGGAATACCACTATAATTCTTCATATACTAAACCATAAAAATAATGAAAATGAAGAAACGCAATTATCGTCTGGGGAGAAATGTTATTTCCCCTTAATATAAGGGTGAGCACTTACAAGCGTCGTAGAGAATTAGTAGCGGACGAACAGGGTTTCTACATGGGACAGAATGCGGTCATGTATAAATTACGGTGTCCGTATTAACAAATCAATTTTTTTTATAAAAAAATACTCTTCGATTTAAACAGAAAAAAATGTCTAGTATGTTTATTGTTACTTGTAAACTTTCAACTTCACAATTCTTACTAAGATAACATTTACACGATATGCTAATAAATTACTAAAAATAATTTTTAGCAAAATATAGTATGAAGTGCTATCAACGAAAAATAAATTTAAAAATACAATTTTAATTATAAAGAAAAAAGGCTAGATAAAAAAAAATTAAAACAACCCTTTTAGAAAATTTAATTAGCTTAATTGCATTAGCGAGTACGTGTGATACGTTTTATTTTAAATGTTACATTAATTTTACTGTGGAAAATGTGTAAAATAGTTAAATGTCTCACCTGAATGAGAATTCCAAAGAGAAATGGAGAATTAACACATTTTTAAAAAATATAATTACATGTGACAGAAGAATAACTGGTAAAGTCCGTACAGGTGAGCCGCTGGACGAGGAATGGACGATACCGGGGCACCTACGCCTACAATTTAATTAGATACGGCTTCAGATTAACTATATAAGGCTTCACACAAAGTGTACTGTTTCATATTTTTTAGTAGACTAATACGCTTTACTTTCCCTAATTTAAATTTCACTCACTTTCAAGAACCTACGTTTAAAATGTATGCTTACACTACAGATATGCTTAAACATGTGATGTCGTTACTTGCAACAAGATATTTTTCATATTTTTTTAGATCTCTTCGTAGTGATAATTGTCTTCAAAGTATAATAAAGTCACAGAAAGTGACGAATTAAAATGATTGTGGTGTAGTCTTGACTTGTATAATAATAGGTTTCGCGGAAGCGGTGTGAGGTGCGGGGCGCGGGGGATGGTTGCGATTGTTTCCGATGATAAACACCGCACGGCCGCCCGGCCGCCCGGCACCCACCCAGCCATCCAAGAGTCGGCGCTAATTAAACAACAACGAGGAAAATTAATTTGATTGTTTCGAAACTGCACCTCTTTGTTTTGGGGCTTCGAACGAGTTACCTTGGGAGAAATGTTTGATGGACGCCACTGGAAACCTTCACGTTGTCTTTTATAAGAATTTCACTTCGTCACGGTCTATTTTTTAGCGTAAAAATATAAATGCTAAGGGAGCGCGCGCCGACAATGACAAGCAAGAAAATACTGAGGCGAGTAGTGTTTGACACCTCTACTGAAAGCGTCTAAGTGCAACAAGGTTTTATGATCCATAAAATTTATATAATTAAAACTTTTTTATACTAAAACTCGATAAATGTGAAAATATTTAAATATTTTGACATTTATTTTTAGATCAAGTCGAAATGGAAATACAAACGCAATCAAAACACGCATATTACCTCAATTTAGAATCAAAATCTAAATTTAAATATTATTGATGTTCAACTTTTGATTATTGTAGCTTGACTATAAATAATTACACCTTATCGTGGTAATTCTTGGGATTAATGGCAAATATGGAGATGATGACAAATGGTTATTGCATGACGTTACGGGCGCACTAAAGTTGAGCTTTTACCTCCCACGCTATAAGTCAGCTTATTGGCCGACTCGGTAAATAAGCTACAACGTCTAATTAATTACTTTCACAGTGTTGAAATATTATTGCGAACGAATTATCTACTACGGACAAAATAACCTGTGATTGTTGGCCTATTACAGTACTAATCTAAGATTATATTAAAACTTACAATTATAGGTAAATTTAATCAAGATTTCCTATGGTTTTTTAGTGTATTGTTATTAGATATTATGGCTACGTGATAATGATAATAGAATATTCGATTTAGTCACTATTATATAACAAATGTGTAGAAATAAAAAAAAAAACATATTCCTTTTATTCCCAGAAAGGCAACAAAAGATTAATTAAATATTTGCGTAACATTCTCTAAGTGAATGGGTTGTAAAATTGAATTTGTGTAAAATTAACTGCGAACAGGTCGGGCGGGGGTCGCGAGCAAAAACTTAAATGCGTGCTCGGAAGGCTGTCGGTGCGAAAATGTGGAATTACATGCGACATCCGATCCGGGCGACTCGTTCAGAGTACGGGAATTATTCACGCGGCGCCGCATGCGGGCGCTACCGAGTACCGGGATAGATTGGAGGAGCGGAGTTTTGTTTACGTACCGTGAGTGCTGAATTAGCACAATGGATCGTCGATCGATCAATTATGACGTGATTAAACTAAATATTACAATAGGACCGTTCTTGGTTTGTTGTTCTGGCTTCTACTAATGCTAAAGATCGCGACGCTCTGTAAATCACAAGAGTTTGTAATGTTATCAGCTTTAAAGCCATGCAGAATGTAAGTATATAACTAATTGATTTTAATTATTGTTCTGAACGAAATCTTTTCGTTGAGGCCGGTCGTGGCGCAGCGGCACGAGGTGTGACTGCAAAACCGACTGGT
>DVQK01000125.1:0-14721 GCA_018231685.1 Heliconius clysonymus
GTGGGGAACGGAGTGTCTTAACACTAGGTTCCCTCTGCCTACCCTGCTGTGTGCTCGATACAGCGTGAAGCTGATAAGTGATTCTTTTATAGACATATATAAGTTATTCTACGTTTGACTATATAGAGCTTAAACTCTTTGGTGCAATCTGCATATGAGATATACTCTATGTAAATAAATGGTCCATCTGCATATGTATATTGATTTCTTAATAGCATTTAAATTACATATTTATTATAATTTTCTCACTCTAACCCACTATGTGCGGATTATAGCGGGAAGCTAAAAAAAACGTTTTTACGTCATAGTTCCACCAAATGCGATACAGTCACGATAAACGGGTCGAGATTCTTCAATAGGTTTCGCTTTTTCCTGCATAACAGTTTGAGCAGAGATCTAGCGTCAATGAATTCCATTTTCTTTCCAAATTCGAGATATTGCATGTTCCATTCACCTTCGGACTTTTAATTAGCGAGATTTAAAAATAAAACTGATGTTTGTATAATAATTCATCCGAACGGGAATCGAACCCACAACCGCCATTATAGCAAAGCAGTCAACGTGATTTTCATGCTAGCACGATTTCATAACTAACAACCGTTGCGTCGTAAAAAGAATATTTTTAAATTTTGTCCGAAGAAAGTAAGGAAAAAATAAAAATAGTCCTGTACCGTAGACGTGACAGCGAGCGACTTAGTTCAAGATGATAAATTATTATGTAGAAATGAAAGTATGAACGTGAATTTTAATGCGAACATTTCTAAGAATGTTATAAGAATATAATAGTTATATTTAGGAATATAATATAACATTATTATATAATAACATTTTAAGAAAATATAGGTAATGAAATATTTATTTTCGAGACATTGGTAAGGATTTGTACATAAAAATAAAAATTACGCTTATACGCTGCTATAATAATATCACATATTTTAATATATTTAATATATAAGCCATCTAACAAGATTGGGGTAGGAATAGTAAATGTCAAAAGTATCTTAATAGCCTCAGATTGTATATGAATCCACGACTAATCAGCATCGGTATGACGATACCGATGCTGATATATGTACTTAAATTATAAAAGAAAGATCTTAAAGAAAAGTCACACGTACAGACCAACGAACACTTTCCTGGTTACCAGAGCGAGAAAATAAAAATTACGCTTATACGCTGCTATAATAATATCACATATTTTAATATATTTAATATATAAGCCATCTAACAAGATTGGGGTAGGAATAGTAAATGTCAAAAGTATCTTAATAGCCTCAGATTGTATATGAATCCACGACTAATCAGCATCGGTATGACGATACCGATGCTGATATATGTACTTAAATTATAAAAGAAAGATCTTAAAGAAAAGTCACACGTACAGACCAACGAACACTTTCCTGGTTACCAGAGCGAGAAAATAAAAATATTAAATATGTCGTTTCTTTGAGAGGGAATTGAACCCGCAACCTGTTGCATGTATAGACGCACGCTTGTATCTCTATGACACGACTTACGAAAGGTTTACAAGGGTTCCATTATTGACGTGTTTTCATAAGGAAAAACACGGCTCGCTGATGCTAATATAGCGCAGATACACTATATCTGATAATTTAGATAAAATGCGGAGTTTACCTCTATATACTAGCGCGTATTACTTATAAATGGGAAGCGGAGCAAGCTGGTAAATTTTTATTTATATAAGTTGTATAAAAACCAAACGCATATATCGAAATAAAAGCTAAATACTATACTAATGAGAAATAATTCTACAAATGGCGCGCCGTTTAACCATGTTAATTGAGGTGCTTTGGTGAATTTCGTTATTTACTTTTTTTTTGTATGAATAATAAATCAAATAACATAATACATACGATTGTACAATATTTTTATTATTATGAGAAAAACTAATATTAGTAATAGTGTAGAGGCTGTCGTGGTACAGTAGCTCAGCGTTTGATTGTAAACACGAAGGCTGTGGGTTCAATTTCCACTCGGTAGAAGGAGTGAATTTCATTTCCTTGTTCTGGTAACAAGACAAAGTGCAACGTCTCGAAAATTAGGCGGTGCGTGGGGAACGGAGTGTGCTAACACTAGGTTCCATTTGCCTAATCAACTTTATGCGATATTTTGTATAATGATATCAATCTGATAGAAAATTGACTAATATCTTAGAAGAAAATATTTAAAATGTCTATTTGGAAGTAATAAAATAATGAAAAATAATCTATATTTTTCTATTTAGTTTAATTTTAACTACAGATATAGCAATGAAGTAAAATCTAACTGACGCGATGTTTGTGAGTTCGTACTCCACACGGCGAAATGCGGCGTTAAGTTCTGCAACTCTAAGGATCTTTAAATGCAAATAATAAACATACTTTTTGTTTCAGCGCGTCGGCAGAACAACAAATTTGACTTTAACAGTGGACACTCACACCACCGGTCGTTACTTATGCAAGGCGAGCGTTGATGGATACCCTGAGATTGAAGCTGAAGCGTCCATATTCATAAAGGGTAAAGCAATTTTGTTTATAATAATTCAAATTTATAGATTTTTATGTTGTTTTGTAGTTTAAAATTATGTGAAGTTTAAAATTAATAAATTATAAGTATGTATGAGTTTTTCAATTCAGTTAAGAACATGATTGTGTTGCCATTTTTCAATAGTTTTTTGTTAGTCCTAGCCTAATTGGTAAAACAAGCAGAAATTAGTACTCTATCTACTTTAGTACTTTATTTTTTTAAAACATTTACATAGAAACTGTCGTAACATAGTAAACATGTCGAAAAATCGTCGGTGGTCGTGAGTTCGATTATAACCACTAAAAGACTTATATTTAGTTAAATATTTCAATTTAATTAAAACAAAATAAATAATCCATTTATTAGAAAAAAGAATTAAATATTAATTTCTTTTAGCAGTATATATTCTATTCATTTCTATGTCAAACGCACGATTCACCAAATTACCTTTAACTGTTTCTAAGTAAATACCTATTAAAATAACAAGAATACAAAATACATAGACTCGAACGGTATCTGGAACGAATGTCATTAATTAAACACATTTTCAACAAAGCTTTCCTTGAATATAGTAAAATGGCGAAACATTTTCCTTCATCGAAATAAAGAAATACCGTCCTTGGCTCGCTCCTTTTAACACATCAAAGTGAAATGGAATGTGTGGGAGTGTTTATTTGTATTTCTTTGGTTGTGGGTTCGATATTAGTCATTTAAGTTATTTTTTTACGATAAAAATTCTTACTTTAGAAAATATCAGAATTATTCCTTTAAATTGATGCCTTCACGAGTAATTGACACTAAGTTGTGTAAATCAGTTTTAGTGTTTTAACGAAATAATATAGAATGGAGTGTTGTGAGTGAATTTATTCACTATACTTTTTTATTTATTTTATTTTATTTTTAGCTGTATATAGCATATACAGCTCGAAGATAAATAAATAAGTGGGCTTATGGAACCTAGTGCTAAGATCCTCCATTCTCGTCCATTCGTTGAGTTGGGGAACTCAACGCCACTCTGTCTTGCTATCAGAGTGAGGACATGATAATAGTTCATTCCCACAAGTGGAAATCAAACCCACAACCGTCACGCTTACAGTAAGACGCTGTGCTGCTACGCTACGACATCCTCTTCATCAACTTAGCAAAAAGCAAGAAATGTTAGCTTTGATTTATTCCAGTCTCACTTAAAATATTTAAAAGCCATAATTTTCTTAAAACTTACAAATAATATACATTTTCCTTAAAATGTTACTTTATTTTAATTATATAATTTTAATGGACTATTAAATTTGTGTTGCCATAATTAGCTTTTATAACAAACGATTCGTTCCACATAATTAGTTTTTAGATATTTTATGACTGTAATTTCAATTTTAATCTGAATACGTTATGTTGTTTAAATTATAATATTAAGTTTCTAATTGTAAAAATAGCCACACTGGATTCGATTCTTATTCGTGATAAATAAATATAGAATATAATAAATAGTGTATTTAATATAAAAAAAATATTTGGATTCATTAGTTCCTGAGATTAGTACATCTCTTCAGCTTTATAATTACTGAAGTTTTGTTTCAGGACCACCGAAAATAATATCAAATCATACACAGTTCGGATCTCAAGGCGATACGGTGAATATAGAATGCGCTGCTTTCTCGGTACCAAGAATTGACAACATTATATGGACCTTTGACGGCAGGGAAATCGATACTGTTCACGATCAGGTAAATTATTTAGATATTGTTTTACCTGGGGTACAATTGAAATTGAATTTCAATTGAATTAATGAAATTGGTTATTCAATTATTTTTATATAAGTAAATTGTTTTTTTTTAAGAGAGTACATATCGTACGCCCAATGTAATTACACGCAACGTCTCTCTGCTTATTTGGTGTATTGCAATATTTTATAAGAAGAGAGGCCATCGTGACTCAGAGGCATAAGCGGGCGACGATTAACGCAACAGTTGTGGGTTCGATTGCCGCTCGAGGGAATTAACTATTTCATATTTTCATTTCCTCACTTTGGTAACGAGCGTAAGGGCGGCGTTCAACACAATACAATGCAGGCAATGCCTCTTTACTTGGTTTGGTTGGAAAGTTCCTTAACGAGAACAAACAGTCTTAACATTAGGTGCCCAGGGTTCCCTCTGCCTACCCTGCTATGTGCGGGATACAGCTTGAAGCTAAAAAAAACAATTTATTAGGAATATCTGCCAAATTGCTATACACAATTTAATATAGTTATTTACATGCAAGTATCTGAATGTATAAAATTTTCAATTTAACCCAGGATTACGCCTTCCTCGAGGACTTACAGGCGGGTGGTGTTGTGAATTCCACTTTGATTATACGAGAAAGTCAATCGAAACACTTCGGCGTCTACAAGTGTAATGTCTCCAATGAATACGGGAGTGATACTATTGAAATTGTTTTGAAGCCTAATAGTAAGTATAGGATATATACTTTTAAAGATTTTACTAGGAATTTATTTGGGGCTTCGCCTTGAAATCATTGTTATATTATAGGCAAATATACAAAATGACTTATAGCCTATATGTTATGTTATTCTGATGTAAAAGTGATATTTATTACTGAAAAGTTTAATCTATGTATATAAAAGGCAGTTCGATAGTTTTGCGTGTAAATTGAACAAACATCCATCCTCACAAACTTTTGAATTTTTAATTTTAGTAGGTTTTTGCTATAAACAATATGTAAACAGTATATGTATTGACTGATGTATCTGAATTATTTCAACTGACAAGTTTCTTATAAGTATATTAAATAACACAATATTTAAACAATAAAAAAATATTGTAAAAAGTTGTTATTTATAATTAAAAAAAATGTATTAATGTTTCGTGATTTTATTTGCGTGAAGTAGAAAAATACGATTGATTATATTTTCGTGCATTTTTGATAAATTAAGCTTAATGTAAATCATGTGTTCATATTTTATAAAGAGGGCTAGTTTTTTATTGTTAAGACATTCAGCTTTACACTTTTCGACTATTGTAAATAATACACGAAAGAATAAAAGAATAAACGAAATTATAAACTTGCAGACGATTCGTATTGTATTTTCAGTAAATTATCTTTTATTCTTGCAATATAATTATTATTGATATCTTTATTAACAAGGTTTTTTTTGGTTCATTACATTTTGCTATTAAAAAATCCATAAGAACTATTTATTAGTAATTGGAAAAATACTATGAGAGTCTTATTGTTCACTTGTTGTATGATATCGTATGAAAGGCAACGTTAATTATAAAATGTTACCTATGTATATATATACAATACTGTGGAAATGAATTTTCAACGAAGTTATATTGAAAATATATATTTATAATAAAATATATTAATGACGTCGAGAATTACTTGAATTTTGAGAAAATAAAATATTCGTGATCACCAATAGACTGAGGTGAGGTGGTTCTTCTGTCAGTTGACATAATGAATGTATCAAACTACCGTCAATAATTTCTCGCATCTTGCAAAATGTGCTTACAGTATATTGTGTTCTGGTGTGGCGTGTTTGAAACTTCAAAGTTTTTAAGAGTGGGGTCCCTAGTCCCAGTGGGGAAAGATTTTTTTATTCAAATAGGGATATTTTTGTATTTCAATTTTAATAATAGCCTCGCGGATCTTTCTAGAAATATATTTATTGTCAATAGCCAGAGTATAAAATCTCTTTTTAAAAAAAAGTTCTTTATTTTTTTTTTTAAATAGAGAACGATTTCCCGTGCTTGCGTGTGTGCGGGACGCTAAAAAAAACCACTAAAATATATTCGTACATTAATCTAACATAAACTATCTACATATTGCTTTTCCCTGTCCAATTCTGCATACAGTCAGCTGTCAGCTGTCATAATACCGCACTGTCAATTAAAGTTATATCAATCAAAGTGAAACTAGTATTCCAGCGGAGCCAGGGAGAACTAACGTGAATTACCTAAGTGTTTGATAACTTTTGTTGTTTTTTTGTTTTGATGTATTTTTAATGTAATTTCTGATACAAACGTCACGTCTCCGCACAGTAAATTAATGAATTTGGGCGAAAACTGGGAAATCGGAGTGTTTTCACACTGATTTTTGTACGCTTATCAGTGTTAGAAATAAGCGTTTAAAGTTTTATTGTTATAGAAAAGAAACAAGTTATATTGTATGAATCTTTTCAATTTTCGCATTTAAGGTGTAAAAATCAACCTGCATATTATAAATTTCAAAATATTCAACAAAAAATGGAACGTCAAAACTAAAAAAACACATTTTTTCAACAAAAATTAAAGATGAATTTAATATATAAATTATTATTATAATTCAATCCAATTTTTTGGTCATTGTCTTCAAATATTGTCTTCATCATTAAACTGGTGATATGCCATAAATTACACTTTCAGTCACTAAACAAAATAGTTTCTATTGAGATTATTTTTACCATATTCCGTCTGAATTGCTGAATTGAATTGAATAGGAGACATTGCCTGTTGGATGTCGAGATTCAATATCAGCAACATTAGAATGTTGTAATTACAACCATACTTACTAATAAAATTTTCATATTTCTTTACATACGATTTTCATATACAATAGTCATATGTACCTACACTATATTTTGTTCGCAATTTTCGTTTCAAACAATATACAGTCCCATTCATACTTTTCAATTAAACTACTCCACCAAATGGAAAATCTAAATGTAGCATATGATCCACTTTCTAACGAATCCCATATTGCTTTTCTGATTCAAAATTTTAAAGATTTCCACTTAGAATTTGCGCGAAATATTTTTCTTTTGAGGAACTTTTTCAATCCGGCCGCAAAGATTTAACTTGAACGGTTGGAATCAGAATGTATTTTAGTTTTAAAAATCTAAACTTTATGCCACGTTTGTGCATTACCCTCGGGTATACCCGAGACATCTTCTCATTCTTCCATTGTATAAGTTTTATTGCGCCGAGATGAAAATCTTTCATTTTATTTTTAAGGACTCTTGCATTTAAAAATTTTACTTTGAATTTTTCCAACCCGAGATTTTTTAGCGTTTAAAAAATTTCATCATTAAAATCTAGCAATATCAAAAGCCCAGTGGCAGTTATGTTTGGATTATAAATTGTAAAAATACGAAATATGAGCCATATATGATAATATTTATATCTCCATTTGCAACAGAATAACAAATTCTTGTTAAAAGTCTTTTTTTTTATTTTATATTTTTGTATCAATTAATTTTATATTAAAGTAAGAAATTACAAGTTAATCATTAGTTGTGTTATTATTGTCAATATCACTATCTTTTTTTACGCCCATCAGCACCTTGTGACAAAAGAAAACTAAGCTTAACTCATCATTTATTTAAACAATCATCAAAATAAGACTACTTCGTCAATATATTATGTAAGAGCACCATAAAGAAGTTAAATTCATTCACATCAAAACTGACAAAGACCGACTATTTACGGCGATCTGATAACCAAGCCGTACAATATCATAAAAACTAAATACGTCTAAGAATACGCAAGCATCTAAGGACATCAGGGGACATCAGGGAATATCAGGGGACATCAGTATTATCCATTACATTGACGGTACCCATACCCCATTATGGGCGAACGACCAAACATTATCGTAAATGTATCGTCGTTTTAACTTTACGCCCGCCACATAAAAGATGCCATCTGTCACTGTGCCTTCAAATTTTTAGGGCAAGTTCCTGTATTATAAAAAACGTTCTATTGGACGTTTTTTTTTACATTAGTAAATTAGACTTTTTTTGTGTTATTTGGTTAATATTATTGTTAATATTTTTTATTAGTGGTTTACAAAATGAGTAGAGTAGTGATTGGTGCCTAGTTTTTTTGTGTTACTATTATTGTCAAATCAAAGCAAGGAAATAATAATAATAATTCTTTACCCAAAGTGAGAATGAAATTCTAACAGCTTGTTTTTCTTTTTTTTACGATGTATTTTATCCAAGCTTTTACCTGCGTAAATAATAAAGTAATATAAGCTTTCCTCATTAAATGGACTATCCAACTATCCAACAAAATATTAATTAAATTTGTAGCAGTAGTTTCTGAGATCAGCGCGTTCAACCAAACAAATCCTTCTAAAATACATTAGTATAGATTGTTTGTAAATAATAAAAAATATATATTTACCATTCACTACGTAAAGTGATAAAATAGAAAACAATATATAGATCAATTAAAATGTTTCACCAATATATATTCAAGCTCACGCCTCGTTGATTTCAAATAAACACTGAAAGATAAAAAAAATATTTCCGAAACCCCATCAAGTGCTTCCTTTTGTTCTATTTATTTAGTGTCAATTTCATTTAATAGTTCTAAATGCTATAAAAACTAAATTTGGAACTACGAGTAAGTGTAAACAGAATAGTTGATAAATAAAATAGTGGGTTCGGTTCCCATTAAGAGTATTTTTTATACTTTTTCTATTACTAGCGTTGTAGATATAGTAAATCAGGCCATTTGAGGCTCAGGGGCACAAGCGTGTGACTGTAAATGCGAATGGTTGTGGGTTCGATTTCATTTTTTTTTCTTTTTTTATTTCTGGTGTCGAGGCAAAGCGCGACGTTGAGTTGCACCACTCAACTCGCATTGCTAACAAAATTCGACAGAAAACAGGGAATAGAATGTTTTGACACTTGATTCTCTACCCTTCTCTATGCGAGATATGTTAAATATATAAGTATATATTATTAGCGGAATTACGTTACGTTATACGTCGTATTACGTTACTTAGTATAATATATTAAAAAAATGTAGGAATTACAAATTTCTCAAATTTATCGCTAGGTTTTGTGACTTTCTAGCTTTTTGCCAATATTGATATACGGTCAATAATTTTGAGGCTAGGCTAGGAGATTTTGAAACTATTGTCTTCCAATTCTGATATACGTACAATTAATTTTCTTAATTTAAGCCTATAATTATACGTTTCTGTCTGAAACTACGACGGCAGTGGCACAAGCGTGTGACTAAACGCGAAGGCTGTGGCTTCGATTCCGACTCGGGGAGAATTAAATATTTAATATTTCCATTTAAATATAGCGTAAAACGAAAAAAATATAATGTTTTTTTTATACACAGATTAAATAAAATCTTTTAATTTTAGAAAGCTTCCCTCTACTGTTAATCCTGTTTGGAGTGACGTCAGGCACGATCATGGTAGCAGCTGTTATAATGTTGGTAATACTGTGTCAAAGGAAACAAAGGAAGAACAAGCAATCGCAAATAACTGAAAAACCGGATGTCACTGTCACAGCGGAGGAGCTTTTCAAAGAAAACGATAGAAATTCAAACATAAGCGATTTGAAGCTCGAATTGAGACAGGCCAATGGGAGTTGCGAAATTGTAAGTGTTGGTTTTTATAGTTTTTTTTTAGTTTCACGTTGTATCCCGCTCATGGGGAGACCGAGAGATCCTGGGAACCTAGTGCTAAGACATTTTTTATTTTTTGTTGAGTGGCGGTACTCAACGCGTAATTTATTTTCAAATCATCGCTCTTTTTAGTACACTTGTTTTTATTTCAGTTTTTTTTATATTTTCCTCGCTCTGGTTATAAATATCAAAAACTGGACTGAAAATAAAACGGAGTGTCACAACACTGGGTTCCCGGAGTGTCACAATGCGGGATACAGCGTGAAGCTAAAAGTTTTAGTTAATTTTGAACCCACAACATTGAATTTTAGAAAGTTTTTTATCACCAAAAATGCTATATGAATACATTAGACTTAGTTTTATAACACTACAATACGACAAACGTCCTTTCATAATATTTTATTATATAACAAGCAATTAAGAAGTAAATGCGAATTTTTTTTTCGCTCAAATAGCAGTTTAATTAGCGGCTAACAAATTAGCATATATATTATATTGTTTAAACAAAAATGTAGTATTAACATGTCACATATAATTGTATTACTTAATTGCGTCTACAAGTAATGGCTGACGCTAAAACCTTTTGTTGCCTTTTAACTTGATGTTTATATGAAATGTTTAATGTTTTTTTTTTATACTTTATTTCTCTTCTTTTATGTTTTTTTTTGTTTTATTCTCTTGTGGATAAGTGGTTGGAGAAAAATCTTTTTGCACTGTGAGGGTGTGGAGGCTATTGGTAAAGTAAAAACGGAATAGGAAGATATAAAGTAGCATTATTTCAGCTTTCGTGGCAAAGCGGCACGTCTGTCTAGCAACGATGATTATTAGTTCGATTCCAACAAATTTTAGACCAAATCCAATATTTTCCTAACAATACATTTAATTTCCAGGATTACTCCAACACCGGATCGGACAGCACTTTGTGCTCGAACGCGAAGCTAGGCAGTGGTATCCCCCTAGCCGGCACTGTACCATTGACTTCCATAAATCAGGCGAACACGTACCAGCCGTACAGATATAGCAACGATTATACAGATCCCGCATACTCCGACTGTTACAAGGTAAGTTGAAATATTGACGACAACCGCTCATTTGGTGCAACAATGACGTGATTGCATTTTTTGTTTAGACATGGACCTCTCCACGCCTATCGATCTAAAATCTAAATAAAAATAAATATATCAATAAAATAAAATTAATTTAATTATTAATACAATTATATACTGGAAATTCAGTATAGTACCTACGCAAAAAAATTTTGAATATACGGTTCTTATTTGAATGTAAATTATATTCAAATGAAAATATAGTTTGAAGATTGATATTTTTAATAATATATACGTTTTTCTTTTGTTTAACTAGTTATAGGTAAATTCGTATGAAAAAAATACAAAAAAAACCCTCGAATATTATTTGTATTTTCGACTATTGCGTATGAATAAGACACTCAATGCCAATCTCCTCAATTTCTTAATATAATTGTATAAAGCAATTCTATATAATATTTCAATAAATTTATAACAATCTTTCCAGTTTCTCAGTAAATTTAAACATTATTCTCTTCCATATATAGGTCAATGGATTTGGTAATGGCTATCAAACCTACGTGCACTACGGGCACGACTACACGCCTGGGTCTCTACGAGTGACGTCGCCAACACTTGGTAGCGACAAACTAACGCCGAATAGGTAATATTTTACATCTTTACTTGTATTCAAATTTTATAAAGCTCAAGAGTTTGTTTAGTTGAACGCGCTTATCTCAGGAAATAGTGGTTCTATTGAAAAATATATATATTTTTGTGTTGAATGATTTAGTTATCGAGGAAAGCTTATAGGGAAGCTATGTCGTTAATTGTTTCGAGGTAATCCACTGTACTTGCGGTCAGCGGTCGCGGTCAGTTACTGCTATATTTAACAGAAGATAATATAATGTTAAGAATAGGAGGCCAGTCGTGGCTCAAACAAACGTGACAGATGTATGGGTACGATTCCGACTCGGGGAAAGGAAATAACTAATATTCTTATTTCTTCGCTCCGATATCGAGGCAAAAGCGCCGTGTTAAGTACCGCCACTCAACATGCAATGCCTCGAGAATTCGGCGGAAAGTGGGGAGCGGAGTGTTTTTACACAACATTTTATAATATTATAGTTGATTAGTAAATGATTATTAAATTACTTCTTTCAATATAAAAATACGTTTGAAGCTATTCCCATTATAGTAATATAGCGAAATTAAACTATGAATATTTTATTAGGGTAACAATTCAATATAATTCGGCCTGTTTTGGATGTTATATGTACCTATTAATCGATTTTCTTATATATGTATAAGAAAATCGATTAATAGGTATCCTGTCCATCCATATACTAGTCCAGTCTATCTAGTCCATATACTATCTATCCTGATATTATAAAGTAACGAGTTTGTTTGGTTGAACGAGATAATCTTAGGAACTACTTGTTTGATTTGTTTTTTCTGTGAAATTTAAGAAACTGGATGATTTTTTGGTCATATTTAATTGGTGTTTTACGAGATATAATATACCTAGTACATTTTTTTTGTACATTTTTTTTGTTGTACATTTTCTTCTATTCTAAGCAGAGTGAACCTTAGCCTATCACATTTCGATCCCCACTGTCCGTCCAATCTTTGTGATATTGCGTGTTGAGTAGCGGAACTCAACGCCGCAGTTTGTGTTGTAATCAGAGCAAAGAAATAAATATAATTCAGTCTCTCGAGTGAGGCTCGACAAGGTTAACTTTATTATCATAAGCTGTCCGGTGTCCCAGTGTCAGAATCAGCTACCACAAATGTTATTATCAATTTACTTATTTTCCCACGCTTACTGTTTGATCAATACTTTACAATACATTAAAATATATATTTGTATATATTAGATCTATTAATGGAAGCCTACCAAGAAGTGTGGACACACCGTCGTCAACGCAGTACAATGGAAATGGATCGCAAAATAACTCACTACAGAGATCGACAAAAAGACAAGATAGCAGCAGTACAGCCTTGAGTAATATGACTACTGAAGGTTAGTTATATTGTGACTTTTTTATGGTTTTAACGGTTTTTCTTTAAATATTAATGCACCAGTCGTGGCGCAGGGGCATTAATATTTTTTTAGCTTAACGCCCTCCCTTTCAAGATAGCCAGAAAAAGAGTCTCACTGTGCCTTACATTAATTGCATAAGATCCTTAAAAATTATATACTAATAGAAAAAATCGATGTCTAGGACCAAGAATACCAAACGGCGGTATAATACAAGGCGTGGACGTGCGTTACGCGGCCACGTACGGCAATCCGCACTTACGCACTGGCATCGGTACTGTTCATACAGCGAAACCTGCTTCGACTCCTGCGCCACCACCGTATTCGTCAGTAAGAAGTTCTGTTATTTTGCCCTCTGGTGAGTTGTATATATTGTAATTATTCGTTCTCGCATATAGCAGGGCAGTCGACACAGCCGATCGCCAATTTTCGAGACACTGCAACAACATCCTTTCTTTGGATATCGTGTCCATGAACGTTGCTGTTTCAGTAGCGGGTTCAGATCTGAGGCATAGCACCGATGGTTTATTATTTGAAATTTAAATAATGAAGCATTTTTAATTTTATTACAAGAACATTATTTGATTCTGATTTCAAATGCATTTTATTTACTAGAACAATGGCCATATTAAAAACAAATTCTTAACCAAAATCATGATGTCCGAATACTAAATACTAGCAATATAATAATATTCCGTTTCCAACAGGTACATCGTCTCATTCAATAACATCGCCAACCAGCCTCGCCTCGCCCCAGTGTGCGACGAGCCCTATAACTAACTCGACTTTATCCACTGACAGTGCTCAGCCAACGGTACGTTTATTTTCATCATATCAGCCTTCCGACGTCCACTGTTGGACATAGTTTATTTTATTAAACGTAAATTCGATTTTTCAAAGCAATATTGCTTATTTTTTTAATTTTTCAATTGAAATCATCAAAAAATAACTTATAAAATATTTGTATGGGTTTTAAAGGTGAATGTGCAGTTAAATTGTTATACAGAAACACAGCTAAAAATTAATTAACTTTATTTATAAACTTTTGCTTTTCAATATTATGATATTTCCAAATTTTAATATACAATTTCAATATCTATATAATAATGTTAATATTATGAAGTAAAAGTTTGTTTCGTTCAACACACTAATCTCAGGAACTAATGGTTCGTATTGAAAACATTTTGTGTTAGAGAATCCATTCGAGGAAGGCCTATAACCTTATGTTACATCGCGTTAATTGTCTCGATGTTACCTACTTGCGCTATAGATGGACCTGTCCATGAGACCTAGAGAGACCAATTAGAGTCTAAATAAAATTAAACTACTTTACTAACATTTATCGTTTACTTCAAAAATATTCTTTGATGACGTCACAAATCTAGGACACATACACCTTTATATCCATAGCAGAATGATTTGGTCATTCCTTAGACAGATTACACGTCCAGATTAGTTCATGTGACGTCATCACGCTGACTGATTACTTCAAAGCCTATAGTAATCTCTTAAGCGCCAGCCTCAGTGTTTCGGATATACTGAAATACGGTTAATTTACTTATAGAATGTTAGAACTTCCTTTGTGTTGCTCAACTCATGTTGCTAATATAAATGCATGTGATTGCTTAAAATATAAATAAAATTTGTTAGGCGCAGAGGTACACTGCACTGTACTCTCTTCCCGCTGTTTGACAGTCATCCACTTCCATTGGTTGGC